>JAQIUY010000069.1:0-11326 GCA_034697085.1 Lithobius crassipesoides
ATCCGAATGACTGTTAACGTTTGAATTAGTTTGTGTAGCATAACTTGCAAGAATTGAACGTCAGTCCATTTTTGCACCAATTCTTCTTATTCTTATACTAAGTAAAAATCACTTTTTGTCCATAACTCTCTTAATGCTATCCCACTTTTGATGAGACAAATAGCTTAGGGCGCAATCTGTTGGAAACGATTTCCCCATCCGATGAACACTTGATTATATTAACGCAAATTATCCAGACTTCAACAACAGAAAATGGTCGGTTAAAAAACAAAATTTCTTACCTTGGCTGTACGGTATTCAGTTTGGAAAGTTGATTCGTTGATTTCAAAGAGTAATTTTGTTGATTTTCTTTAATTTTTGTGAATTTCGTTTCAACAGCCAACACAGAAGAGTGGATTGGGGTTTTCGTGTAATCCTTATTCGGTTCGGATCTGAAACCAAAAGAAATTCAATCAGTTTTTGACAAAGTAAAAACATGTTATGAAACGGTACGATAAAGCAGTTTTCTCTAGCTTGTTGCTAGATTTGTGTGCGATTTACGTTCGATATTATGGAAACCAAATCCTGTCAGAGCATATATTGCTCGCGGGTCTAGAAATTAAATGCCACAAGTTTACTTTTATAGAAATCAATAATTTAACGTATAAAAGTGCATCGAACAGTTTTCCCGATTCACTGAATTGTAATTGACAGAGAAATTTTCGGCGTTGTACATTCTTGGTACACACTATTGTTTCCCAAGAAACTATTGCAAACTGATCAGAGTGGAATGGGTTTTGAAACATTAACTCACTAGCCCATTGACCCACAAGGTTCCCATGACCCACCACTCACTGACCAACTCAACCCAACCGACTGACCGACCTCTGTGAGCCAGACCCGACGACAGGGGGGAGCAGGGGGGGGCAAAATCCCCGGGGCCCGGGGCCAGGGGGGCCCGGATCCCGTAAGGTAAGAAAAAAAATTTCTTAAAGTAAGGTAATTTTTTTGTAAAGTAAGGTTAAATTTCATTATCATCAAAAGTATTTTATTGTTATCCATGACAAATGGGGCCCGGCATGATTAAAAATATGATAGTGGCGGCCGGTTTATTTTTATGTCTAGGCCGGAGGGGGAAAGCGGAGAGGTAGGGCCCGCAAACCTGGACTTTGCCCCGGGGCCCGGCTCGGCTATCGGCGGCCCTACGGTGGTTCATCACTTAGGTTCACCATGCCTCTCCTGCTTTCATATCCTTTAAAATTTCCACGGTCTAGTAATAAAAGTTGAAATCTCAATAAGCATAATTCAACGCTGCACGATACCGATCGCATTCCTGTCCAAATTGCCGCAAGCCCATTGATCAGTCCGTTGAGCGGGGCCCCCCGCCCGCTAAGCGGCGCAAAGTCACCCGAGTTCCGGCCGCTTTCTGCGCTGCCGTCAAGATGAAGTGGAAGGGCCATAAGTCGTGTGTTTTGGCCCGGTGCGTTTTTATTTTTTTATTTTTTTCTTCTTCTTCTTCGTCTTTTCCTCTTCTTCACAGTGAAGTCTCACCACTTGGATAATTTATTTGGCCCATCACGTCTTCACAAATCAATAAATTGGCCTCCCCCGCGGGGGATTTGGCCCAGGAAATTTTGCTGCGTTCAACCCCCGTCATCCGTGGGAAGGGAAGCGAAGGAAGAAGACTGCACCGCGACGTCGGCATTTTCGCGATAGAGAGAGACAGAGACGAAGATGAGGATGTTTCGGACCTGAACGCATGGATCAACACCGATTATCTTCAGTCTCTTGCCTTAAAAAAAAGTTAAGGGGAAGGACTATCCCAGCAAGACGCCCTAGTTGTAATTTTTTTTTTTACAACTAGTGATAAATCGATGATTACCGTATTTTCTCTATTTAAGGTGGCGTGAGGGCAAAAAAATGTTTTTTTCAATGTTTTTCTAGTACTCCAAACCTTACCAATACCACTGCCACATATTTATTTTTTGCATATTTTCATCGGAAATATCAGAAAATTAATACTTTATTACTGCTGCAGCATTTAACAAAACCAGAAGTTCCATATGTAGGTAAAATCGCATTATTGCAGAAAATTAATATTTCACTATAGCGTGACAATGTACCTTTTACAGCAAACTATTAGTCCTACCAGCATTATTTTTTTTTTCTGTTCAGTATGAATATGGGAACATTGTGTGAATGTGTCAAATTGCAGTAACAGCTATTGTAGTTTAAAAAAAAATTTCAATGATATTTTTTAAAAAGTGTTTTTTAAACTAAAAAAGTATAAAATTTTTTTTTTTAATATAAAATGTAATTGAATTTTTTTTTTAGATTTCAATTGTTGCCATACTCAATAGGTTCTAAATGAGCTAAACCCCAAATAGATAGAGTGAACCAAAGTCACAAAGCGACTTCAGTCTTGGTTTCCACAGTATGAATTTTATGGCATGTATGTCCATAGATTTTACTGTTTTTAGTGAAATCTTTAGGTTTATACGTCGTTTAACTTTTTTATTTTTATCATATAAAAGAAGTAACGATCTGTCGTTAATAAAACGAAATCAGAGCAACTTGTCTTAAGATGCCACTCCCTTTCTTTCCCGCAGACAGAAGTAGAAGTACAGTATAGATCGACTTTTGTCTATTTTTGCTCCCGGACACTTCGATTTTATAGTGGTTTCTGGGCCAGTGGGCTGCCCCCCTTTGACGTGATGTTGTGTATAAACCTCCCAGGAACATTTTGAGACCATCCAGGCCATTCTAGGACTTCTGTGTGATCTTTAATCTGCTTTTGAAGTTTGGACCTTTTTGTGTTTCACAAGATGGCTGCCTGGCTCATGGATTCCCCAAGATGGAGGCCAACCTTGTTGTTTTGCTGATGCCTTGGCTGGAAGAAGGCAAGATGGCCATATTCCTGAAGACTGTCTGACTAAGTCTTTTTCCTCATCTGGGACCTTTTGCCTATTGAACATTTTAAGCCTAATTTCTACAAAAAGTTTGGGTGAATATAACCAGTTTTTGCTTAACTTTACACCCTTGATGTTTGGCCCACGTGAAAGTCCAGCTGATTGTCTAGCTGTAAACCAAATTTGGGACACCTGAGAGGAATGCGTTGTGGCCCAGAAGGGTGCAAAGTCCGCCCAAAACGAATCTTTTTCAACTTTGACCCTCTGGGGCGGGCCAAGTTTTACTGCTACCGGATATCTGAGCACCCAGAGAGCTAGGACCACGACGAATTTATCTGCTCCCCAATTTTTGTGTTACTGGGTGCCTCCCAGGCTCGCTGTGGGGTGCTCAATTTTGGTGCATAACCAAAAGACTTAGCAATTTTTTGATGATCCTTTTCCTCATCTGGGACCTTTTGCCTATTGAACAGTTTAAGCCTAATTTCTACTAAAAGTTTGGGTGAATATAACCAGTTTTTGCTTAATTTTACACCCTTGATGTTTGGCCCACGTGAAAGTCCAGCTCATTGTCTAGATGTAAACCAAGTTTGGGACGCCTGAGAAGAACGAGTAGTGGCCCAGAAGGGTGCAAAGTCCGCCCAAAACGAATCTTTTTCAACTTTGACCCCCTGGGGCGGGCCAAGTTTTACTGCTACTGGATATCCGAGCACCTAGAGGGCTAGGACCACGATGAATTTATCTGCTCCCCAATTTTTGAGTTACTGGGAGTCTCCCAGGCCCGCTGTGGGATGCTCAATTTTGGTGCATCAGACGGAGGAAACTCTGCGTGATTTGTCTAAGTCCAATGGATTAATGGACTTAGTCATTTTTATTGATGAAATTTTGTGTGAAAATTTTTCTAAGTCCAGTGGACTAAAAGAGTTGAGTTGTATTTGTGTATTGTAATGGCTGATTGTTTCCATGAGGAAGTGGATGTGCTCCTAAGGGAATGGATCGAGGAACGACTCCTTTATGCCAAGACCACACGCGAACGAACTAGAATTGTCGAGATTTTGCGAAGAGAAGCGGAGAGGCAAGTGACGAAACGAAGGAAACGCCTAGAAATTGATTTAGAATGGGATAAACTTAGGAGACAATCGCTGCTTGAAAGTTTAGATCGCCGATCCTTAAGACTCAAAATGAACCCTGACAAGAAGTCTACCTTTCCACCTGAGCCTGGGTGTAGCAAGTGGTGGAGCCCAGTTGGCGACTCCCCATTGCAGGACCGCTCTTTAGCTGCAAAGAGGCTATGTACCATTTCAAATGAGATACCGGAAATTATGAATAAGGCGGACGTCAGTATTGAAGTTTGGAGGACCACTTCCGACGAGGAGTCTGATTCAGGGAGTGCGATATTGATGGATCCCTGTGAATCTGAGGGCGAATTAAGCAGTATTAAATTTGCTTCTCCTACTAATGCTGCTGATACTGCGCAAGCTGGCTTGAGTAATGTCGGCTGTTTATCTAATGATGAAACACCTATGATGGATGACGAACATAATGTGCCTCCAACTCATCCGACTGTTATTGCTAAGGGCAGGAATGGGGAACCCGCAACCTTCACTCCTTCCATCACGCCTATCCTGTCGCTGGCTAACTTGTTTCCCTCGACCACGGGTTTTAATTTTAGTGCCACCGGAGAACCAAATGCCGCCACACGAACGACTTTTCGCGCCAAGAGGCAACGTGTCATTGAATCTGATAATGGCATAGTAAAGGAGCTCAAAAATAAAGTGCGACGCCTAGATCCTGAAAACGAAAAGGAACTTATGATTCCGATTGTGGAAGTGACTGATAATGCATCTGCGATTGAACTCATGGGCGAGTGTTTTGCTCTTACCGACCGAATTCGGAGAGCTACTGGCAAGGAGGTAAAGAGCAAGATTTCCTTCCTGACCGCTGACCGCGCCGAGGTGCACTGTGCGGTCACGGATCTGATTAAGTGCTTCACGAAGCTGTTAATGACAGAACAGAAGATGGAACGGGAATTGGCCAGAGTCGAGGGTAAATTGGAGGCTCTGGAACTTGAGAAAACTTGTGGTGCCACCTTTCAGAATAGTGTGGAAGATAGAGTGACTGCTAACTCCAAGAGAGGTGAATCGCCTGTGCTTCTTGAGTCAACTGGCGTAATGCCCCCGGTCGAACGCAATAACTTCCAGAACGGGGCTCAACCCACTGAAGCTTCGACTTCCGTCCACCCGCCCAGGCCTAGATCTCCTGTATCACTGCGAAGAACTATTGTCTCGAGGGATGATGGAGGAGGCATCGACTCTCAGATTGGATTTCAGCCAGTACTACCCACACCGAGACCCCAACGAAGCAGGCTTAAAAATGTCCGCTTTCGCAAGATGACGCCTACGGTTAGAACTTCAAGGCTAGGCACTGGAGCTAATGGTGTACCAAGAGACGATACACCTGAAGCCCTTAAAGGTAAATGTAGCTCTAGTCACGAGACACCGCTTGGGTTTGGCCAGATTAGTAAACCGTACTCTGAGGTTGTGAAGGACCTAACGTTAACCCCACGAACTCCTACACATGTGGCGATTGTGAAAGCTCTAGGAAAAGGATTTAAAGATTTAAAAAGCGATATCGTATCCGTACTTAGGAAACGTAAGGCGGAAGTCGGCGCGGGGGTTAAGGGACTTCGCTCTACTAAGGACGGGGATCTTTTAATTGAGTGCTACAATGATAATCAGAGAAGGATCATTGAGAAGATTCTCAAGGAATGCACGGATAAAAACTTCCAGGTTGATAAACCCAAAGGGCGTAAACCTACCATGATCTTTACTGGGGTTTCAGCAGGGGAGGAGGCGGAGTCTCTGCGCAAGAAGATCCTTTACGAGAACCCAGAGATCTTCGAGAGCTTCGAAACCCATGAACTCGACCTTTTTAGAATGGTTACCAAGAAGCCGTGCAGAAACCCTATGCGGGAAAATTGGATTGCGGAAGTCACACCAAGGATGCTGGACGCTCTTTGTAGCGTGGAACATATTACCATCGACTTCATGAAGGTCTGGGTACGGGAGCATCTACCTGTAACCAGATGCTTCCAATGTCAAGATTATGGTCATGTTGCGAGAAATTGCACTAATCAGTTGATCTGCCCTAGGTGTAGCGGCCCTCATCGAGTCCGGGACTGCGATTCGAAGAACTTGGAATGTATCAATTGCCGAATAGCCGGCTTACATGAGTATAACCATGCAACAACCGATAATGAATGCCCTGTTCATATCGAAAATCTAAAGAGGTGTCGCAACAGGACCTCCTATTATAATAACGAATAATTTGCTGATTTATCCCACAAGATGCCAAGACTTGAGTTTTTACAGGCCAATGTCGGAAAAGGCAAAGCCGCTATGAACATCTGCAGGCTGGAGTCAACAAACAAAGATGTCATCTGCATCCAGGAGCCGGAGTGGACTACCAAAGATGGTGTTCGGGCGAGCGACTGGAAGGGACATCGACTAATTTACTATCCTGGCAACACTCGTGCTAAAGCGGTCACCATTGTTAAAAAGGAGATACAAGATGTCATTTTCTTTGAGCAGTGGTCAAATGAACACCTTGTCACAATTTCTATAGGCAAAGACAATAAGCTCATGATAGTTAACCTGTATGCTGTTTCCAACTTGGACCTTGAAGCCGACCTTAGAATTGTCAACAAAGTGATCCAGACAGGAAATAAAATCATTATTGTCGGAGACTTTAATGCCAAAAACCCTCTTTGGGGAGGAGAGGTGCTTGACAATCGGGGCGGCCAAGTTGAGGAGTTTGCCGCTAGGCATTTCCTCGAAGTTGCTAACTGTCCTGACTCGCTTCCCACCTTCGAATCGAACTGCGGCAGGAGGAGTTGGATCGACCTGACCCTCAGCAAGGATGTCAATATTTCCGAGTGGATCGTCGGGGATCAGGAGACGCTTAGTGACCATCGTCATATTTCCTTTGCCGCCGAATGCGAGGTCTTGCAAGAATCAAGGGGCTGGAGCACTGTGAACGCCAGATGGGGACTCTTTAGGGAAACGATGAGTAATGGAGCTGAAGTGGTTCGCTCGTTGATTGGAAATACACCAGATGCGGTCGAAAGGGCCGCCACTGCGTTTGGAGATCTTTGCGTGGCAGCGTGTAGACGTGCACTTACTATCAGAAAAAAACCTAGACGAGTCTCCCAGAAGTGGTGGAACCACGAACTGTGGAGAATGCGTTGCGATGTGAGACGCGCAAGAACCAAGGCCAAAAGAACCAGGCTGATGACTGATCTGGAGAGGTATAAAGTCATTCGAAGAGACTACTCCAAAGCGATTAAGGCTACCAAGACCTCTTACTGGGAGGATTTTTGCAGGCGAAGTTCTTCCGACGATCCTTTTGGTTTGCCGTATCGAATAATCCGAATGAATGCTCCCAAAACTTCGGTCGTACAAACTATATTTCACAACGGGGTCTGGATCACCGAGAGCAAGGACATTGCTGGGGCAATTAAATCACGCTACTTTCCTGATGACCTCCCCGAGAATGATAATACTGAGCAACGGGAACTCCGCAACCTAGCTGACGAAGAAATTAATACTGACACGGAGCCCCCCTTTACTAGACGGGAAATGGCGGCATTGCTGTGTGAAATGAATGAAGATTCGACTCCAGGCCCTGATTGCATTCCGGGAAGCTGTTTAGCACATATTTTTGAATCTGTTGGCGACCTTTGGATCGAGATACTTAATAAATGTTACAAATATGGGGTTTTCCCGAGAATCTGGAAGAAGGCAAACTTGGTTCTGATTCCTAAAAAAGAAATGGGAGAGTTTCGCCCCATTTGTCTGCTCTCCAATATCGGAAAGGTTCTCGATAAGCTTATTTCGAGAAGACTCATGCACTGGCTGGAGAGCCGAAGACTTCTCTCTAACCAGCAGTTTGGGTATCGTGCATCGAGAGGCGCTGTTGAAGCTATTAATTATCTTTTGACCAACGTGAAGCGCGCGCATGCCTCTAGGAAGCATTGCCTTTTGATTGCCCTGGACATCGCAAACGCTTTCAACCGAGCCTGGCATCCTTCTATACTCCACTTCTTGAGAATCCATAAATGTCCCAGAGAGTTGTTCTACTCCATCAGAGCCTTCCTCTCTGGGCGCACGGTGTCTATCAACGATAACTGTTTTGACGTTAACCTGGGCTGCCCACAGGGCTCATGCCTTGGGCCTGTGCTATGGCTACTCGTTATGGAATCCTTGTTAATCAAGATTCAGGACACCTTTTCAGAAGAGGAGGTTGCTCCCCAGGCTTTTGCTGACGACACCCTTTTGAACGTCGCCTGCACTTCGGTCAAGAAGATTGAGAATATCTGGCCTTCGCTATGGAGAATCTGTACTGATTGGGCAAAATTGAACAAACTCGATTTTAATAATGGGAAGACTCAACTCTTATTTTGCCCTTTTGCTGCTGTCATGAGAGCACCAATAATTAAGATTGATGATGATACCCTTTCTATTTCGGCCGCTATTTTGTACCTAGGACTTTATCTTGACAGCAAGCTACATTGGTTTCACCACCTGAAAATGATGAAAAGGAAAATTGGGTCGATTTCCAACCTATTGTGGAGAATTGCGGGAAGAGATCGGGGGGTACCCATTTCCGTTCTCAAGATCATCTTCAACAAGGCTGTCACACCTATGATTCTCTATGCGAGCGAAGTCTGGGGAGAGAGGGCTACTTTGGTTTTCTCCATTCGACATCTGTTCTCCATGTGCAGACCCTTCCTCCTTGCCATGGTTAGGAGCTATAGAACTGTCTCGACTGAGGCGCTTTTTGTTCTTGCGGGCATTGTGCCACTTCCTCTACAAGCTTACCAGCGATGGAGAAGATATGGACTCTTGAATGGTGAAACCTGCATTCAGAAGGTGCCCGTCGAATCACGCTACCACCCAACCGAGAAAATTTCTATTCCCATTCACGATTGGCAAGAGACCCACCTGAATGGGGAAGACTACCGTATCTACACCGATGCTTCCAAAAATGAGGAGGGAGAAGTTGGCTTTGCCCTTTCGATTTGTGATCCACAGAATGATGAGATTGACCTTATCAAGACCAGAGTTACCTCTGATGTATCCGTTTTTTACGCTGAACTTCTTGCCATTCTACGGGCCGTTGCATACATCCGGGATAATCTTGTTCCAGTGGGCCCGGCGCGGTCGGTTCAAATTTGGTCCGATTGCAGGTCGGCGCTCACTGTAGTCTCCGATGGCTCCATTGACTTGGACAATTGCTTCCAGGCGCATCGCTGGATTCGATCACAAAATGGCTCGGTGAGACTCGTCTGGGTAAAGGCACACAATGGTCACGTCGGCAATGAGCGGGCCGACTTTCTTGCTAAGGAGGCTGCCAATGGTGATTATATCGTCACTAAGGTTCCTGGTACAAAACAAATTTTGAACCGCGCTATTAGAAAGACCATCATGGAAGATTGGCAAAAACAATGGACTCAAACCACTAAAGGTAGACCTGTCTACGAGTTTATCACACACGTCTCGGAGACGCTTTACACTTTTAACAGCAAGACCATTCAAGTCATTACAGGTCATGGCAACTTTGGCTCCTACCTGCACCGTTTCAAGTTGAGGGACAGCGATCGTTGCATCTGCGGAGAGGTTGAGGACGTGGATCACGTTTTGTGGAATTGCAAGCTGCCCCATCGAGAGGCTGCCAGAATGAAATTCCACCGTCTAGCAGTCATCAATAACGTTTGGGGACTCGATAAGGAAAAATGGCTTGTAAATAAAACCTACCTCGCCTTATTTGAACAACTGGTGAATGACTGTGTGGAAGACCATGACTTGTAACTGAGCGTCTCCTGATTGTGAAGTATTACACGTTGGTTGCTGTTGTCTCGGCAAGCCCTATTGGCCACAATGCTTGCAGTGGACGTGATGGAGGCTGAGGATGCTTTCTGTGGGAGTTGTGAATCTGTATCCTCCGGATTAATCGCTTATAGGACTTTAATGTTTAATGATTTTAACTAGTATTGTTATAACTTCTTTTAATCTCTCTAAATTGTTTTTGTGGATAGTGCCACCGGATTAATTGTTTTACTGGTCATTACCGTTTTTAACGATCTTAACTTGCGTTGTTTTAACTTTTTTATTTTATTTTTTATTTTACTTCCTCGTTAACTGCTTCTTTTTTTTTTTTTTTTTTTTTTTAGTTTTAATCTTGTTGACTGTTTGCGTGTTACTAGTATCATTGATACCTTTTGAGATTCCTTGCTCTCTTTTAATGTTATGTTTTAATTAGTTATGTTAATAATGTTATGTTTTAACTCTGGGGAGTTGGGGTCCTCTTGATCGTGGCCTGGGTACACCTTATGCCGAAAGGCGGATGGGTGGCACGGCTTTACAGCCGTGCGCTATCTTTAAGGTATAGGCCTACACAGTGTATAGGCCTATACGATGTAGACCTAAGGTGTACAAATGAGCACAATATGGGCAAAATATGCACCTAATGCGAGTAGCAGATATCTTCCACAATAGGTGTTCACTCATAGTAACCCTAGTACATTACTGTATCACATCATACCACGTTCCCAGTGGTTGCACACGGTATAGGCCTACAACGTATAGGCCTACAACGTTCCTTCCTGGCTTAGGACTTCTGAGACATACTGTATATACGTCGCGTTAAAGATACGATACGTCTGTAAGTATCCAGCGGTCAAGCGTATGTCGTAGACGCGTGTGCAGTTTGGCCACGTGCGGTAGCCAGTTCCAAACCAAACGTTCGTAAACTTGAAAACAATCCGCGAAGCCAATATGGTTTTGGTTTGTCGTTCCCGAGCGTGAAGCCACGCTTGAGGGAAGATGGTTGCGGAGCCAGCCAGGCTTGACGCTTAAAATGACGCCCATTATCTCGGCCTGAGCCCCTTAATAATTCAGCAGCGAGCGCCACGCGTGGAGCGCACTTTCAGCGGGCTAAGCTTCATCATGTCTTATTAATTTTGCTAATGCATTTGGGAACGAAAACACGAGCCGAAGGTAACAACACCCAAAGCACATTTCCAAAGGGTTAAATGACAGAGCTTTGTTCCGTGTCAGCAACGTGTCTGGCATGCGCCGGAGAAGTTGGATTAGCGTCTCTCCTCGTTGGGGCGTTTCAAAGAATGGCAACGAAGGGTTGAATTCTAAAGAAAAACTTTGGAGGCACTCTTGGTAGATATCACGGAACTTCGTACAGTAATTTAGTAAAGCAGCTAGAAAAATAACACTCAGTAGAACGCATTATCTCCGCAAATACCAAACAATCCTAGGCAATTTGTTTAGAGTTTTCAAATTTCTTTATTTAATAAACCATTCAAGATAGTAGAGATAACTTGCGACTTTCCGTCTGCCCTCAGTGAATTGTGTCGGCGTTGGAAACAG
>JAQIUY010000070.1:0-11309 GCA_034697085.1 Lithobius crassipesoides
ATTATCCGAATGACTGGTAACGTTTGAATTACTTTGTGTAGCATAACTTGCAAGGCTTGGACGTCAGTCCATTTTTGAACTAATTTACTGAATGTTCTGCTTTAAAAACAGTTCCAGGGTTTGTATGGTCTGGCGACATTCCAAATGCAGCCTTTTTCAGAATTATCCCTCAATTTCCAGACTTAAATTTTCAATTGAACTCTGCGCAAGAAATCAGTTTTAAATTCTTAAAAAATGCCCTAATATATTTGAGTATTTTACAGGGGCGGATGAAGGATTTGCTCAAGGGGGGGACTCAGAAAAATTTTAACTTCTGTGAAATTTATTCTTAAATTGTGATAGGTTAGGAAACTAATTGTAGTTTAGAGTCTTTAGTTTCGGTTAGGTTAGTTGTGGGTTAGTTGGGTTTGTTTTAGGTTAAGGGTAGGTGCTGGTGGAACTTCGGAAGAGGTTGTTTTCAAAATAAGCTATTTAAATTTAAAAATGCTTTTTTACTACTTTTGAGTTCAATTATTACTAATAGTATAGAAAATTATTACAATTTAAGTTAACAAATACAAAATTGGGGGAATTATTTAATTCCAGAAAAGTGGCGTTTCCCAAGGCAAGTTTCTGGTTTCGGCCTTGGTGTTGAGGATCTGAATCCTTTTACTGGATTCAATCTTCGTAGGAGGACAAGCTCATCTGCCTTCAGGCTGACTTGGTGTCTTTACTTTCTGGAATTAGTTCCTAGCATTGAATTGGCTCAAATACATTCGTTCGAATAGTGGAGTAGTGAGATACGGGAGTTCCTGAAACACTTCTGGTCAAGCGCAGTAGCGGCTTCCGGTCAGGCTATTTGGTCTGCGCAGCTTCTGGTCGGATTAATGGTCTGCGCAGGATGACGTCACTCCCGTTCTGATGTCAATTAACTACCGGAATAATTAGCGACACTAATCGGTTTCTCTTTCGGTTTCAAGAAGTAAGACCTTAGTTTCGAATAAGAAGGCGTAATTGAGAATCTAATAGAGCGACTGTAGTGGGCGCCACCAGCCTGGTAATTGGTCTTTTAATTAGTGACTGTAATTGGTTTCGGTTTCAAGAAGTAAGGCCTTAGTTTTGATTAGGAATGGTCAATTTTGAATCGGCACAGATTTAGACTGTAATAACGATACCATTATAGGGGGCAGACTGTAATTACCGTCAAGTTGGCGGCACTCTCCAACACCCACTTGTTAATCACCATATTTTTATTTTATTATGAGTTGTTTGTTGTTTTTCTGTGGTACAATTTAGAAAGACCATGTACGGAATAATAGTATGGTGTGAGGGGGAGGTACTATGATTACGTACGGAACCAGTCAGCATTACACCACGGAGTGTGTTTATTAATTTTTCAGGATTCTTGTTTGCGATGACTGTGGCGGATGGTGTGTACTGTAAATAAAAAAAAAAAAAGGATTAAGATTCCCCCTCACCTCTTTCGTAACTGGCTCAACTGGTCGTTTCCAGCATCCACGGGTGGCCTGCGTGAGAAGGCAGTGAAACCCAACTGCGACCCTCCCCCCTCACCAACCAATTCGATGCGAATCCATTATCACAGACAGATTGATCACGCCGGACGTTTAAAGAAAAGCGAGTACTCAATTATTGATAGATCACGAAAGTGTTACAGTTCTAACTGCTACCTCCGCCCCCCATCGGTTGTAGCACGAGGAAACAAATTAAAATTAAAATCGTAGAACGATAAAAAAGAGTTGGATTACTGATGGCGCTTCTGGTGCCCTGCCCATCGAAGGGGGTCAAACACCCTCCTCTTCAAAACGGAACTAAAATAACGCGAACATGCACGAATAATACTCACAGCAACGCGTTCCTCGAACAGCAGTCTGCACAACGAAGTCATGATTAAATGAAAACGGCCATAGCTGATGCCACAAAGCTCGAATGAATAATTATAAATTAAACTAAGGCATGTTTGTCTCAAGTGAATAAGTGGTGCGGGACAGAGCTAGGCTAGACGCATACATGATGAATGGAAGACCGTGAGAAGAGCTCGCACGAGGGGCGCGTGAGCTGGTTAACACAAAAATTCCAACTGACGTAATGGAGTCAATTAGGTTAGGTTGTCGTCTTGCATGACCGCAGACAATTGGTCTACACACATCCTTCGTATAAAAGCGTTGTTCCCAGCCTTCGCAAATGTACACTTCGACTCCGACCTTACGACCATCAGGTAAGTAAACATGCTATTAGTCTACAAAATTTAATAGACAAAATATCAGTAATTTTAGTTTAGCCTTTTATTTTGTAGGCATACGCGTGTTGACTCGTCTTTAATGTCAGAGTTATGGCTAGGTGGGTGCGTGTCCGTAATACCGAAACAATTTAATGTAAAAATTTTTGGATTATGACAAACTGTCGCCTTTAAACTTCGTTAATATACTGCCTTATGATTGGACTGAAATCAAGGGAAAGTTAGAGGGATGGAGGGAATTTTTTACATCAGCAGCAGCACAGACTCGCTTTGTCCATAAGCATGAAACGGGAGTAAAGTGGATTTTTTCACGCATCAGGGGTCGAGAGGCTAAAGAAGGCCCAATTTGAGAAATTGATCGCTGGCCAGAAGTGAATTAGCGAGCGTCTTTTGTCTGCTGTTAGAATTCATCCAGACAGATGCATAAATTAGGTGGGGCCGTAGCACTAACTGTATCTATTTTAGTCACACGTGAGATAGAGGTGCATTACAATAAAAAAATAACGGTTCTGAGATTAAATGCGATCAGTCTGCAAAATAATAAGAAATTGTACCAATGGTTAAAGAGCAGCAATGTAAATTACAGTTGATATATCCTTTCTTTTTTTTCTAGCAATACAATATGGCATCGTCATATTTGCCGATTAAGCCGGTTAATTCGGTAGATTTAGGCGATGATTGCTTCGCTCAGGTGAGCGAGGTTAAGGAAGTTATACGAACTCCCGTAAGACGCTACGAGTCAAACGCCTTCTTGTACACACCTACGATGGTAGGCGTGTCCTATGAGTTCGAGGCCGAATGGCACGCTATCTTGGAGCAAATCCCAGGGCGTTACCGGACGTGAAAGAAGGCACTTTATTTTCAACCCCCAAAACGACCATTGTGTTTGAAAATGACCCTACAGTGGGAAAACAAATACGGTTTGTACTCGCATGTAGGAAACAGATTGTCTTAAGCCACGATCAGTTTGTTAAACTCGCCGAAGGGGTAGACACGCTCAAAGGCTTCTAGGTGGATATGGTGTGCGGGCCGATTACTGACGCTCGGGTATATTAAGTAATAATGTTTAATGTCGCCACGGATTTCGTAGTATGTTGTAACGCATTTTCAGTAAATTCCAGATATTACATTAAAGAAATAAGCATACTTGACGAGCATTTGAAATACCATTTTCGGGTCCGGATACCCGATGACGTCTTAGACATAGCATTTACCCTTAAGAAGCGAGAATTAATTTGGTATTTAGAAAATTTGCTTCACATCGGCAGATTCTCGAACGGGTCTCACGAATGTAACATAAGCTTAGTTAGTACAGAGATAAAACGTTTTCAACAGTATAACCCAAATGCCGTATTTTTTGTAAAGGGGGATACGCACCTGAAAACATACTTAAGTCGAAGGTGCCATGTTAAATGAGGGAATTTGCCAGTGCCGAAAGCGCCTAAGGACAGCCTGGTAATATTTAAGTATCATTTTTGTCCTAGTCATATCACTACAAATTGTAGTTATTTCAAAGGTTCGTATTACTTTTATCAAATGACGTTGCCATATAAACACCTGTCAACATGCCCATCCTCATTTGAATCCGAGCAGACAACCCAGCAACACGGACGCTCCACCGCATCACGCTCCACTGAAACAGAGGAAACGCCGCAGGCGTGACGATAAAACCTAGGTGAGCGAAGCTTACGGCGTCGAACTTACGAACGACGACGGTGGGTTTCTAAAACAAGGGGTGGAAAATTTCCAAAATGCCTACAACCTTAAGTCTTACTGTATTGATGTGCGACCCGACGGTCTATACGGATTCTTCACATTTACGGGATCAGTGAACTCTAAAGTAGTGTTGAGTCTCATCAAAACAATTTATCCTTCAACTGAACCTAAGATCTTCACCTTACCCACGAAAACGACTCGCAGAAATTTCCTGAACAAGTTTTACCAACACGATTCCTTCCCGAAAGAGACTTTAGAGCAAGGTGATTACCTATCCGTGTTCTTCAAACTGTTATTACCGAGTTGGATGCAAAAATATTCTGACTGGATGCTAGACCTGGAAGACCCTTTTCTGAAAAAAACACGCCCAATATTACGCCTACTTGAGTGCGCGTATAATGAATAACTATGTACGAGACGAACCGGATGTGAACAATGCGGCGGTTCAATAAACTGTCTTAATGTTTATTGTTTGTTGTACTGTATAACATATATGCAGATGCGAGGAAGAGAGTCGTTATAATTATGATGGATGCCCGTTTAATACACCTATCAAATTTTATTTTCTGTGGGCCGACTTTCAAAGGGAAAACCATGGCTATCGAGCAATCTTTAATCCGTTCTCAAGAACTTTTCGGAGTCTATAGTGTATTGTTACAACGACGAGCAAGACATTTTCCAGACTATTAAAGAGCGGTGTCTGCTTCCCATAACATTCCATCGGGAGGCGCATTTTACAAAATGTCTACCTAGTAACTGCATTCTAGTGATAGACGATTTGTTACACATGTTCCGGCGAGTGTACTGAATGACATAGCCGTATGCGGCACGCATCACAAAAACATTAGCTTGTAGGCTATTCTGCATAATCTGTTCGAGAAGTCAGTGCGCACGTTTTCCATAAATTGCCAATATTTCTTCCTCTTCAGAAACTGCAGGGATATAATTAAAATTAAAATTCTCGGTAATCAATTAGGGGTGGGTTCAAGGTTCTTGACCATTGTTTATAAGGACGCAATGAGGAGCGCGCACGATTACTAACTTGTAGATGTCAGAGCAGACACCCCGGAGCAACTTCGTTTCCGCTCAAATTTATTAAAAGAGCCAGTTAGCATCTATTTACCTAGCAATGTCGGTATCGAGCACGGTTAAAAACTATGCACCTTTGTTGGCCTTGTTGCATTCAAAAAAGGTGAAAAAACACGTAAAGAACGTCATCCTAGCCTGTCCTAAGCTGCAAGACGTTATTTGTTTGTGCCTTTTAAACATTTTAAAGGGGCGTTTACCACTCAGTGATGTGCAAAAGCAGAAATTGAAAAAATACAAGAAAACTGATAGCATTATCTACTAAAAGTTGTTCTCGAAAGATGAAAGTCCGTCATTTAACTCAGAGCGGCAGTATATTACCACTGGTTTTAGGACCCGTACTCGGTGCTTTGGGACCTCCTATCATTAACACGTTAGCTGGTTTATTTAAATAATGTTTAGGCATACACATTTAATCCCGGTTACCTCGACCCCTCCCTCCTCAAAATCTCTTTAGTTATGTATACCTGATTTGAAGTGCATTACCGAAACTTTCGCCACTAGCCTTGAGATGGTTTTTTGTTAACCTATCTGGCTGTAACATGGTTCGCCTTGACCGGAGTTTTAGGGGTGGTGGTGGCATTATTCTTTTCACCCAAGATAATCTATCTTACCAAGTTATGTCTTCTGTCTCCCATGCGTCTGGATTGTGGGAAGCTATTACTTGCATCATCCCTTCATCCCAAACTGTACCCCTTAAAATCTAAGTAGTAGGATAGTAGGGGATTCAGGATCACATGGACAGACAAAATGGCGCCGTCCATGTGCACTTACGGTCAAGATGGCGGAGCCCATGTGCACTTCCAGTTCAAGATGGCGATGCTTCCTTTAAAGGTGGTGGTGGTTCCTGTTCCGGTACTTCGGGTTCTGTCATGCACTTCCGCTTCCTGTCAAGATGGTGGCGCTTCCGATTCCCAGTCATGACGAAACTTCCGGTTCAAGATGGCGGCGATTCCGGCCCCCTCCAATGGCAGCGCTTCCTGCCTCATTTCATGGCGACAACCCAAGCTTCAAAATGACAGAACCCATCGGCCATCTTTATTTTCCGTAAAAAATTTCTGCTCCCTGCTCGAACCCGGGTCTGCTGGTTACCTGCAGATGACGAGGAACCAGCGCCTTTACCAGCTGAGCCACTGAGGCTAGTTGAGGACGATGGCATTATTGCGGGTTAAATGGGGAAATTCTCATAAAAAGTGCACTGTCATGGTGACGCTTCCGATCATAAACAAAGTGCACTGCGGAGATGACCACTGTCATAAAAAGTGTACTATCATGACCGTAAAAAATGCACTGTCATGGCGGTGCAAGCTGAAAAAAAAGTTAACAATAGAATTTCGTTTATAATTTATTTTACCGCATTTAACAATAAGCCGATCGAGTGACCGATCGCCTTACTGAGCCTCTCCACGACAACAATGTAACGGTAATTTGGAGAGGGGGAAGGGAAGGGAATAGGGAGGGGGAGGTAGGGGGTGGCAAGGGAAGGGAATGCGGTGGGGAGGAAAACCTCGCACCTGCCTTATCACCTTGGTTGAACCTGCCGGGACTCTAGAAGTTCCCGATGACATTGCCAGGAGCATGGTAGGAAGGAAGGTAAATAGTTAGAGCTGCTGGGCTCGCTTCGCTATTTTGGCTGCAGCATCTCGATTTCTGACCATAGCCTTCTCCTTGTCCGTCACGACCTTTCGCTTCAGCGCTTTCTTGCCCATTCCTTCTGTCCTCTGTTCATTGCTCGCCTCGGCCCTCACCGTTCACGCTAGAGCAGCCTACTTTACATTCGCCGCCGCCTTCTTCTACGCGCTCATGGTGGCACGCCACTCGCGCACCGCAGTGACTTACCTCACCCGGTCCGCTTCCACCCTCCTCTCTCACTCCTCCAACTTAATCATCGTCAGCCTCTCCGCATCGGTGGGAAAGCCTTCCACTCTGCGGAAACCCTCGTCTTCTGAATCCGAAATTTCTCCCTCTCTGTCCCTTTTATCCGATTCCTCCAAGTCGCTGTCCAAGTCGATGTCTTCTTCTTCTTCTCCTCGCAAGGTAAACTCACGATGACCGTGGGCTAAAGTGTGGATCCCGTTGCCGTGAATCCACCGCTTGTCGTCGTAGGGACTGAGCAGTGACTTGGTCACGACGTCAGTGGTCAGCTGGTGCTTGCAGCTGCGAATAGTGGTCCAGTAACCCTTGTCGACGGTGCGGTCCAGGAGGCAATGGTTGTAGTTCTCATGAGCCAGATGTTTTTTAACGTAGGTCCTATCGACGCCCTTCGCAGTCTGCTTGGAGCTCTCCACGCTGATGTAGGAGATCGGATCCCCACCCACTCGTCCTTCATCTTCCTGACGACTTGCTTGTTCTTGGTGCTGAACAGTTCGTTGGTTCAGTCGTAGTTGCTGGTGTCAAACCACTCGCTCTCCACCATGTCGTTGTAGATGTCTTCGGTCTCGATGGCGTAGATCAGGCTTTCCGTGTCAGTGAAGAGCAGGGAGGCCCTGTCCTCGCACTTCTGTCTGATGTATGCGTAGTGAAACTGTTACATCCGAAGCTTAGACAGTTCGAGGATGGTGAACCCCGAGTAGGCGGGCAGGTCGCAGGTGATAGTCCTGGCCTTCAGAAGCACGTCATACATGCGGCACTCCTCCTTGGTGAACCACCGAAAGTTGGATCGAGGAAGCTTCTGGCACATGGCCCATCCGTAGAGGTTGTTGCCGTCCCAGTAAATGAGATATACAGAGGGTTTTGAGGGGTCGAAAGTATCGCGCAGGTACTAGTTGTTAGCGACCGCATGCAGCCTGGTCACGTACAAAAGACCTCCTCTGATCCCCGACGCCACGAAGTTATGCTTGTTAATGTGGGTAAAGAGCTCGAGTTGCACCTTGGTCTGTCGCAACGCAGCGGCCCAACTGAAGCCTAGGGTGGAGAGGTAGTAGCAAGGGTCTATGTGAAAGTAATCCAGGCAGAGGGTCAGAAAAGTTCTCAAAGACTTTGGCCAGGAGGTAGACGTCCGTCATTTGGTAGACGGCGTGATTGGTGGCGAAGGTCTTGTCTGCCAGCTTGCTCCAAACGTGCTGGGCATGAGCGTAGTCCTCCTGGCTGATGCCTAGGTCTTTCAGCTTGGAGTAAAAGGATTCCCTCGGAGGCAGTGCGGTTTTGGCGAAGACTTCCTCCCCGGAGACGTACTTGTAGGCATAGTAACCCTTCCGAGTGAGGAGGTCGTGTACGTCGCCGACCCGTAACCGGCTGCCGAGAGAATCCCGCTCCAGACCAGCTCTTCAGGTTGGTAACGAGGGTGTCTATGGAAGCGGGCAAGAAGTTGAACGAATCGATGAAGCGAAGCGTCACCTTCAACTTCTTGTTGATGGAACCGGGCTTCGGGTGAGGAGTCTCCATAGCAACGGACATATTCTGGAACCGCTCCGCGTTCCTGGCGATGACTTCCACAGTTCCATGGAACTTGTCAGCCGCCGTCACCAGCAGGTGCATGTCGTAATGCTCCAGATTGAGTATGACCACCGGTATCGTGGAGATCTCTCGAGATCCCAGGTTACACTTGTTGTGGCTGGCTCCGCGATACCTCCCGGTGAAATAGCAGTGGTCTCGCACCTTCGCAATTGCCCTGGCTTTATTCTCGTTGGTGTAGAGCTCGGGGTAGAAGCCCTTGCCACAGTAGTGGCACTCCCGGGCGAGCTCGAACCGGGCTTCTTCCTCCTCGGTCAGGGCGAGCGGCCAGGGGTTGGCGACGACGTCCCCGTACCTCATCGCCACATCTTCGACGGACCGAATGAAGTCTTCCACCGCATCCAACCCGAAGTGGTACTTCTCGTCCACGATCTCCCCTCTCGGTACGATGAAAACGTACCTGTACCTGCAGGGCACGTATCTGTGGATGGGAGTCGTGGACGAAGTGGAGTGGACGGAAGTAGATGACCCAGGGGGGGAGGGTTATGCCGACTGAAGCGCTTGAACTCTAGGATGTTCGTGCCAAGTTTGGGAAATTTCAACCGCTGTTCAGGATTCAGGGCGAAACACTCGAGCCGGTGCTTCTTCACGGTGACTTCCCTGGTGAATCCCGTGAAGCAATTGCGACAGAAGAACTTGTTGTTGTGTCTGACGCCGGTGTAGCGGAAGAATCCGTCGAAGTCCAGGATGGCGCAGTAGTGGAAGTTTGTCCTCCGCCAGAAAGGGCAAGTCAATCACCTCCCTGCCGGCCACCAACTTGCTGACTCTGACGGGGTGCAGACCAAACTCGGGGGTGTATGCGATGATGTTGATGGAGAGGCCGTTCTTCTCCTCGAACGCGTCAAGCTTCCCTAGCTTCACTGGATACTGCAGCATGGAGTGGTCTACAGTATCCAGCCACCGATCGTAGTGGCACGAGTCGACGTCGTACCTACGGTGTTTTGTGGCCAACACGGAGTACAGGAAACACTTGTTGCTTTCCCTATTCTCCACGTTGGTCACGAACTGACGCTTCTTCCTCAGCTGTTTCGGCAGGGGAATGTAGGAGGAAGCCCTGAAGGGGTCGTACTTACCAACTTTGATCCGTAGGTCGGTGATGGTTTTGACGACCCACTCAGAGCCCTTCTCGGTGAAGGCGTCGATGGAGCTCTTGATCTTCTTGTACGCCTCCTCCACCAGCCTTGGTACGTCGTGGGAGCTTGGAGCATTGACGTACGTGCTCCAGAAACTCCGCCGTGAGGGTTTCGCCGGCTCTAGCAAATCTAGTCGTCAGGCACAGCTGAAACTTGCAGGACACAAAGTTGGTATGGCAGGTGACGAGCAGGAGGACGATGGCGGCATTTGCCACTCGAAGATGGGAGAGAGGATCACGGAGGAGGGAGGAGGAGCAGGTGTCTTTGGCGAAGTCCTTCTTGTAGTGGCGAACCAGGCAGTCGTGGCATTCGACGCAGCAGCGACTATAGGTCTCTTCGTCAACGGCCCGCTGCAGGACCTGCTGGAATTCGTCGGTTGGCTGGTGTATGGGGTGATGGTCCTGCAGTTTCTGTTGTGAGGAGACGACTTTGGCGCAGTAGGCGTAGGTGAATGTCGTCTTTGCCAACAAGACGTGTCTCGTCTCTTTACGAAGCTAGAAATAGAGCGAGAAAAATCACCTCCTGCTTTTATACCCAACCCTTTCCCAAAATGCACCGCGAAAGGTATTGCATGATATTGTGCAACGTTCTAGAACCTTCCCTTCCCATCATGCACCGCGATATGTGTTGTATCATATTGTGTAACATCTTGAACCTTCCCTTACCACCGCGTCGCCCACCTTCAGCTTCGGTTTCTCCGGCCCCCTCTTCTTTCCCAGCAGCCGGACGCGAATCAGAGACTCGTCTTTGGAGGTGACGTCAGCCGGTCGCATCTTTATGGTGGAATGGACCCTGTTGTTATAGTCCCGCACTACCTCATCGATTGAGCTCAGCCACTCATGGTTGCTTGGGCCGTGAATCTCTTCCACATTATGGATTTCAGCGTCCTGTTCAGCCGCTCGACGACGCTCACGTTCAGTTCGGAGTGGGTGGAGTAATGGTTGATACCTCGGCGTTTCGTCAGTGCCATAAAATCCGCGTTGTAAAATACTTTTCCGAGATCCGTTGTTAGGTTGCGCGGGGGAGCGGCAGCGAGAATCTTGGCGAAGTCCGCCGTCAGCGCCTTGTTCGGTTTTGATTTGACGGGAACGGCCCAGGCGTACTTGGAGAAGATGTCTATGGCCGTCTGCAGATACTTGTGACCATTTTTTTCCTTCGAGTATGGAATCATTTCCACCAAGTCGGCCTAGACGAGGTCGCCGATTCCTTTGCTTACGACCCGGCGCCTAGGAAAGCGACGCCGAGCTGGCTTGTGAAGCTCGTCGACCAAAATATCCATGCAGTCTTTTATCATTACCCATTCCGAGTTTGACTTTGGCTTTCATAGCCCCCGCCACGGCAGCCAGTGTCTCTCCCAAACCCGACTCGGGATCGCGTGAGACCTTCCACGCCTGCGACACTAACTTTCCTTCGGCCCTGTGTCTGCTGTCCAAGTCCGATCCATCCGCATAGGCCACATCGTGTCTTTTACACACCTCGTTGAGAGCGTTGATGCCTGGGTCGCCTCTCCCCAGTCTCTCGGTCAGTTTAGTTCCCAGCCCACAGTTGTTATATGCTGGGATTTGGAGTTCGACCGGCAGCTTGTTTATCATCGCGTTAAGCAAGCCAGCACCTTTCTTCTTCCGAAACCGTGCCTTCATCGCGCCGCAGACTTCGCATCGGCCCTTCGAGAGAAGGCGGCCGTT
>JAQIUY010000071.1:0-11178 GCA_034697085.1 Lithobius crassipesoides
GTTTAATAAATTATTAAGGAGTGCGTTACGCTTTCCTTTCCTTGTATCGATACTTTTCCTGCCGACCCTTTATACGTATATGCCAAAACGTTACACTTGCTTCTTTTTCAATCCACGTTAGTGGATCTTTTTGTATAATTTCTTGTATTATTTTGCTGTTTGGCTTTCTGGTCTCATTTATCAACGATAATTTTGTTTTGCTGTAATTTTGGAGGGAAATTCCAACCGCACTATGTCTACTTTCCTTGACCAAAATGCAAAAAAGATGGTAGCATTTCTTACGTTTAGTTAGGTTAGGCCTAGGACAATAAGTGCCCCTCAGAACCAGAGTGGGCCATCCCACAAAACTAAAAAAATGAGAAATAGTGGACCAAAGTCAAATGTAAATCACACATTGTTTATTACATGCTAAGGTAGTTACAAATCATGGTTTGTTTAAAAACACAAGTAAAAATGTAATGAAAAGCTGATTTTAAACAAAAAAGTTTTTCTAATGTGTAATTTCATTAACAAAGTGGGATGGACCATTATGGCTCTAATAATTCAGTATAAATCATTAAAATTAACTTGGGATAGCCCAAAAATTACCGTCATTACCATAAATTACGTGTTATTAATAGGATAATGCATTGTGTAATCTGATATCCATTAAGATATAATAATATATAATTAAAAAAATCAAGTTACAAGGCAAGATCAAGAAGAAAGCGTGGCAAAAACATTACAAAATAAAGCTAAGCATCTTCGATATCTTCCTCTTCTACCAAGCCACCATCAACAGCCATGTTGTCATGTTTTAGGTTCTTGTAGTATGCATGGTGTATGGGTGGTATGAAGTCCAAAAGATCCATAAGATCCTTGAACTTAGGCGTAGAAATCTTTCTGCCTTGTGGGTACAGTTTCTGCAGTTTTATTTGGCCCAAGTCAATGTTCCGTTGCGCCACTGCTCCACCTATTCTTGACAGATCTACGCATCGAAACTGAACATCTTCATTATGGACGTACTTGAAATACATCTTCTTTGGTTCTTCTCTCCTAAACTGAAGCCATCGGATTTGAAGCCATTCTACCTTGTCTCCTTCAGTGTCTACCTTCCTGTTGACGATAGCCTTCTCCAGCTTATTTACAGTAATGATGTCTTCTGCTCCCATTTTGTGCACAACGAAAGGCTTCTTTGTTTTTGCACTTTGTACCACTTCGACCCATTTTTCTGGCAAGTAAATTTCTGGGAATTTACTTTTTGCCTTCTCTACACACCCAAAGTCCTTGTCACAGTCCATCCAGCTATGACCACTTACGAAGAACTTCTGGTCAACCTTTTCGATGTTGTTTTCACTGTTTCCAACCAAGTGGAGCCAAAATACAGCAATCTTTATGTTCCTGTTTTGGCCACCACACGTATCAGCGTATGCAATAATGTGGGGGCGCATAGGTTGTGTCATAACATGCTGCCTCAAACATGATGCAATTTCTGCTGGGCCTCGTGAGCCTTCTGCTTCGTTCCATAAGTACATGTAACCGTTTTGGGTAGCTGCGTCGTGAACCCCTAGGTTATAAACCCACATCTGCCTCTTGTAGTACACTACTCCGGTTGTTAGTACAGGCACAGGCAACGTCTTCTGCAAGTCAAAGCAGAACACTGTTGCGTCACCACTGACCGCTTTCGCAACGTCAGTTTTATATTTAGCTTGAGCTGCTTCCGCTTTACGATGGTGTAGTTCCCTCTTTTCCTTCATGACCTCAGCCTGAGTCGTGTCTCCAGTTTGTGTAGCTGCTTCAATTTGTATTGCTAGCATATCACAAGTTTTACATGTATCCTTAAGCGGAACGTGAAAACTTATGCTGAACTCTTTATTGAAGACATCTCTGAATTTCCAATTGGAAACAGGAAGTTCGTTTTTCTTATTGCAATGATCTTTGTATAGGCTGTACAGTTTTACTAATGTCAAACCAGGTGCAAAGTACTTCCTGTTTACATTGTGCTCCCTCGTGTAGTGAGATTCATACACAGGGAACTTTTCAATAAATAACCTAACTTCAGCTAGTTTTTCACATGAAGTTTTGTTTGCAGGCGGGTGACATCCACGCTGGTCTGCTACTGGCCCGCCTGCAACCTTTGATTTTTGTATTAGTCTGTCCAGTCTTCCGTTGGTCATTTTCAGTGTCGCGAGAAAGAACTTCTTGCAAACCTTGACGTCATTACCGCTGTGCTTTATGTGATACTGTCTGGTAGAATTCTTTGGTCTTCTTGAGCCTGTAGGTTTACCTGTGGCTCCGAAACGTTGACTTCTATCTCTGTTATCTTTTCTTTTTACATCTTGTTGCTTTACAAGCCCTGCTACGTAAGCGTTCTGAGTTGTCCAATTTCCTAGAGTATAAAATCCATCAAAAACTACCTTCCGTGCTTCAAACGGGACTTTTGCGTGGCATTTTAGTCTACATTTGCAATCAGTGTCATCTAAAACTTTAGCCTGCATTATATTCTTGGTCACTGAAACATATTCTTTTCCCAAATTCCTCTGTACTCTTCTCTTGTTTTTGACCCATTTATCTGGCTTACGTACACGAGTTCTTCCTCTCGTGGGCTTTTCAGGAGCAGGAATGGTTTCGGGAGATGGGGCATCAGGAGGTGGAACATGAGGTGGAGCATCAGTGTCAGTCTGTGGTGACAACTGAAGTTCTGTTACACCTTCTTCTGAAATAAAAAAAATTAAAGCAAATTGTGTTATAATGTACGACTGTGATATTAAAGAAGATATTAGTTAACTTTAAATGCTATTTTTCATTTAAAGTTCAAATTAGCAGGCTATTGTAGCACATTGACAATAGTCTTAAAGATTTTTTTAAATTGTGTAGCTTAAAACTTTATAAAAACATTAAATTTCAAGTTGGTTAACTAAGTACATTTATAATAAATTTGTAGATTAATAAATATTACTACATTGATTGTTCACTGAAAACTTTAACATTAAAACGTATTAGCAATCAGCAGAAACACACATTGCTGTATTAAATGGGGCAAACTATTCTGCTAGAGCCAGACTGGGCCAACCCATGTGTTGGAATATTCGTTAGAGCCAAAATGGGCCAACCCAAAAATTATCGTGCGTCAAAGACAATGTTTTAGTAAGTTTTAAATGTTATTACCTTCATAGTCAGATTCCTCGTCACTTTCTGAGTGGTTTGGCATCCAATCACTTCCTACATCAGACACAATTTCGCTGGAAGAAGTACTTGAAACACGTGAAGTGATTGGGACACTGAAATCAGCGGCAGCCATCTTTGCAAAGACTCATGGGAAATTCTGGGATGGCCCACTATGGCACTAGGCGGTAGTGCCATCTAGGGACAACAGCGAACACTAAAAGCCTTAATACAGCCTAATGGGACGTTGCATTGGGATGATCCACTATGGCACTAGAAGATTTGAATGTTAACTCCTAAACACGTATCCCAGCACAGAATTTACAAAATTGTGGGATGGCCCACAATTCTCAAACTCACCGTTACTATGGCAACGTCCACGTTCCCAGTGGGTGTCGGATCACTCAGTGCGTAATAGTTAATGAGCTAAAACTCTTTAAAATCCTTTTTTTTCTTTATTTGATTTTTAGTGATACATTTAAATTACAGTGTTAATTATTATTAGTGCATTTACAGTTTGATAACGGGGTAAAAATTAGTCCCGAACTAATGATTTAGTCTTAGTTCTAACCACTTAAAACTAATAGCTTTATTTTTCACTTTTCATCGACCAACATTGGGACCTGCTTTCGATTAACTTTGTGCCCTTATATAAATTTTAAAGACAGTGTTGCAGTTCACGAAGACTTGAATTTTTTACAAGAAATTGGATGAGGTTTGATGATTGGTTGGATCGCAACGATAAAAATGGGTTTATCGTGTTATAATTTGGAGAGGAATAATTTTAATGTCCAGAATGTTAATTTTTTTTTTTAATTTAAAGTTACTCTTGCCAATTAAAATTCTGATTGTGTAGGTAAAATACAAACTATTAAGCCTTCAGAATCTGCAACATTGTCTTCAAAATTCATATAATTTAAGTATATCAAACGACACAAGTGCTAAACTGAATCCAGGACTCCAAATTAGGTTTTGATTTCTTTACCCAATGACCCGACTCATCATCATAGAAATGGATTACAGCGTCTGCATCGCGAACCAACAGAAGATGTTTTCCTTCTAGGACAGTTGAATACAGTGCTTTTATTTGTTGTGGTGATCCCTCGACCTTCTTTTCAAACCACGAGTTAGAAATTAAATCATAAACCTGAAACTCGTTTGTAAAACTTGATGGGCTTACAAACAACTTTTCCCTAACGATGGCTGCACTGCCCAATAATATTCCCCCAGGAATACCCCCAGGAATGTAAGTAATTGCCGTCCATTCGTCATATTTGGGGTCGTAACGTTCTACACTCTTTTCATTACAAGTGCCAAGTATATATAAGAAATTCGAAAAGGAAAACACATATGGTCGGTTATGGCCTGCATTCGTGGAAGCTACTATTTCCCAAATATCGGTGGCCGGATGGAAACGCTGCACCGTCTTAACAGCATATCCTTTCTCATCTTTTCCATTCGCCACGTAAATAAACTCCTTCAAAACTCCCAGTCCAGCTTTACGAACCGATTTTGGGAGCTTCCCTACAGACACAATTGTGTTGGTCACAGGGCAGTATTTGATAAAGTTACCTGATGGCAGAAAGTCAACTTCTCCATCACCAATCACATACATAAAGCCTTCAAACCAGATCATCGTCATGCCAAATTCCACTTCAAACGGAGGTCTTTGTAGCTCTGACCATTGGTTTTGTTTAGCATTGAAAATTCTGAACACAGATTTGCCGTCGTCCCACCCAAAGCACAACAGTTTCGATTCTTTTGAAAACTGAAAGTTCTCAGATGATGCAGGTTCCATTCGTCTGGTTAAATCAGCTTTTAACATTTCAAAGACGTCAGGACTATCCTTCACCTGAATTCGCCCATCTATGAAATCTTTCAAGAAGGCAGTTGAGACTCTTTTAAGATCAAACGATGTTAAAATCTTCAGCAATTCTTTTTCTCTGCCATCTTCAGTTTTTGCCCACCGAACGACGCCATCTAGAATTTCATCTAGAATAAGGTCCTTGCATGTTCCTGGGTGTTGCATCAATTTTTCCAGTTGATTGGTATTTAGCATCAAAAAATCGTCAGTTCTTATAACAGTTGAAATGTTTTGAGCCAAGAAATCCACAATAAGAGTTGTCATTCCCTCATCGTTGTATTGGTCGGCCAAACTAAACACTGCCAGGAAGTTATTACACGTGATTTCAGCGCAAATGGCTTTGTAACAGCACTCGAATAATCCTCTGAGCTCCAATGAATAAGATATTTTAAGAAGCATCTTCAGTACGAACGGATCTTCCACGGATTTGAGGTAAGTCGGCACATTTAGCAGGTCGATGGTGTCCAGGATCTGCCTAAAACTGTACCTCCGACCACTTTCAGATTCTTTTAATTTTAAAATACCTCTTTTGTTAAGAAGTTCTTTTATTATTACATTCATGGTGAAGTTGAAGACAATTGGATGCTGGATGATCCTGTTTACTTGTGGTGCAGTCAACTTCTGGAAATCTTCAGTTTCAATGACGGTATGAAAGTTCTGAACCAAGAAATTGTCAATGGTTCGTTTCATTTCGTCATTATTGCATTGATCGGCTAAACTGTACATGTATAAATAATTATGGCAGTTCACTTTGGACATGATTTTCTTGGCGCAAACTTTGACTAATCCTTTAATCCCCAATTTATACGAACTCTCAAGAACCCTCTTCAATAAAGAAAAGTCCTCCACATCTTCGTGTCTGCCAGTATAAATGAATTGAAGAATGACTTCCATTAGTTGAGGTTCTACGAAAGAGAGTTGGAGTCTTCCCTCTTCAATTCCATCCCATTTTTCAGACTCAAACAGGTCTTCAAAATATTCGCTGCTGGCGGCCAAGATGATCTTGTGGGCGGGGAAGTCCCTTCCTCCACAAACCAGAACAACGTCTGTTAAATTGGCCAACTCTCTTTTGGACTGGATTTTGTCCAGGAGTTGAAAGCAGTGAGGTGCATCGCGTTCATAGTAATCCTTGCAAAATGGAGGATTACTGTCGATTCCTGGCTGGATGGCCTTGGCAGGATTGGTGTGATCTGCAACAAACAGAGGTCTACTCAAATTACTGTAAATCAATTAATTTCTAAAAATTAGTAAATTTGATTTATCTCAAATCCCGAGCCTAGTCTTGCCCAATATAATTATTGTGGGATGTGTTTGGTTAAGACAAAAGATATGAGTTTTAAAGGATTTGGATGTGTAGTGTAGTTATTATATAACAGTTGAATACTTCTTAATTGTGCAGTTATACAAGGTTTGTACGCTATGACTCGTACTAAATTCAAGTCTTTTCATGTCTTTTCAAGGGCATACATACTACGCCAATTTAAAAGCACGTTGTAGTCAAACTAAAACTAAGTTATTAAACTTTACAGCTCATTTGTCAGTTTTCTATGGTTATATCTCAGAAAATAGACATAATAAAAGTATGTGGGACTGGTTTAAAAGCACTCAAAATTCATGGCCTCTTAAAGTCCAGTCACAAAATTGCCCCTTTTCAATGCTTCAATTTTCATTTTTTTTTCAAATTCAAAGCCCTATACGAACGATTTTGTAATTTTTCTTAAGTTACTTTTAAAATCATTTGTTGTTTATGCAGTATAATTGGTGCTTATTATCTCAAAGCTTGTGACAACGTTTTTCAAAATCATTTGATGGTTAATCGAGCAACATGCTCTCTTTGGTCTTGCAGTACTTCTTCCCTTAAAGTCGAATCTTCAGTTTACTCTTTTCCAATGTTTTAATATTCAAGTTGTGCATAGCGAGAAGCCCACAAGGTCCTTCATGGTGGTGCCCGTCTCAAAAAACGATTGTCGTGATTAATGAAAAATTTGTGCATTCCTACGATTTTCATCTCCCTGTTGGTGACCAGCAAATTCAAATGCACTTTATGGTTGATATACAGGGTGATCATATCATTATAACAAACATCTATAAGAAATTATAGCGACATTTACTAAGTTTACATAGCAACTTTTTAGCTCTTAGAACGAAGTCGAGATCACACCGTGACGCGTTTACCACCACGCCCACTACTCCTCTGGTAATATATATCTCGTGTTCGTTCATTCGCTGGTTCCAATCCAGGTCATGTCAGTACAATGAAGTGAAAGTGCTGTTCCTCTTCGTTTTCTCTTATCCAGGGTGCTTCATCTCAAAGATCCCAGGCGAATAACTTTCCACGTATTGTAGATACGTACGTCTATCATATTCACAGAACGTAATAGAAACATCGTGGGCCACTCTAGTATGAAATCCGTAATGACCTTGAACGAACCCATCAAGGTCAACCAAACTCTAACTCTGGACTTATTGGAGATAGGGACATGGTTACGACTGCAAACATGTAGAGTATGATGAACTGATGACAAAACCGAAAACAGAACAAAAATTAATGTCAGACCTACTGTTGAAAAGATCGAGCGAAACATAGCTGTCGCGCTGCCCCAACGGAACCTCCACTGCACAGCACCCAGGTCGTTTCCTTGCAGGGAATCCATTACCTTGCAACTTTCCTTCGGGTGCCATGTAGATGACCTGTTGGCCTCCGATGTTGATGTGACCAGCAAACCTGGACGCTTGACCAGAACAGATGGAACTGAAGTCAGCATCTATGAAAATTGACAACAAAATGGAAAATATTAGCAATAGGAAAACACTTATATATGATCATAGGAGGAATTTCTAACAAAACCCTTTTTAAATACATGCGGATATACGCGTTCTGGTTTGGAAATAACGCCAAAAGCTAATTAAAAAGTTTTGTTTTTTAAATATATTTTTTAATCCATACCATACTGTACAGTCACCTCCACTTATAACGTTCTGGTCCCGATTTGCTTCCCCGAAGAGCACGAATGAAATTCTCGTGAACGACTGAAAAATGAAGCAAGTAGTAAACATGTCGGAAAACCCCGTACAACGCGAATGGGAGGGTATAATTTATTTTTTATTTTTTTGAGATAGAATCCCGTAACTCTCCCAAGTACTTATATTGGGGATATTCCATTTCCCAAAATTCCCCGGACTAGGGTTCGTTTTCCCTCTTCCCCTCGGTGAATTCCTGAATCGTCTCCAAAGATTCAACATATATTTTCAACGGTGAAATGCGAAAAATGAAAGCAAGCCCTGTTACATTTCGTTTAAATATTAATGAATTTAAAGTTCGGACCGTCCCCGATAAAAATTCCTGGCAATAGTCCTTGCAGTTAATACAATAAACACACCACCACGACAACAAAACAAAATTCAAGATGAGCGCCTTTCCACATCTTAGGAGAAGTGACGGCATTTATAGTTGCCCTTGCTTGCGTTTCTAAGCCGCTCGCGAGCCAATTCATTCGTGTTCTGCTGGGAAGCAAATCGGGAACAGAACGTTAGAAGTGGAGGTGACTGTACGGCTTCCTTAATGCATATGTATCCTGCAGATTATGCACGTGATGAAAAAACGAAGCGCAGCAGAGAGGGCAGCAAAAAATGAACTAAAATTGAGGCCCTGAAAATACAACTAGACCATGTCCTTTTTTAAAACCATCTTTGCAAACAAAGGACTTTGTCTGCTTGTAAGCCAACACAAAGAGCTAGTTGGCTTTGGTCCAGTTGCGCCACCTGGTGCTAAAACTTAGTACTTCTCTATTTCACAACAGTTGTGATTGCTAATGGTAGGGCATTGTTTACTTCAGTTTATAACATCACTAGCTCAATTTTTAGGAAATAGACATGGTCTACTTGTGTTTTCAGGGCCTCAATTCAAGATGGTGGTCAAAGGCCTATACTAAACAAATGACAAATTAAATATTTCTATTTTTCAAGCCTATGCATTAATAGCCACATGAAAAACATAACCACTAAACTACAATGCCACGAATGATAAAAACAACAACAACAAGAGAATAAATCTAAAATGTAACACAATAAAGTTTTCCCCACTCCACCCCCTTCCCTTAAGCAGTGAAACCTAGGGGTTGTCGTAGGCAGATTAGTTTTGAACCAGCCTGCTGACGCTTCTTGGGTTTCGCAATGTGAGGAGGGTTTACTCTGTCAGGTTTTAGATTTATTCTGTTTTTATCATTCATGGCGTTCCAGTTTACTGGTTATGACTGCTATTTCATGTGGTTTTTAACGTTCAGACTTGAAAAAGAGACAAATATTTAAGTCCCGAATTATTTCCATTCGTTTATGTCCGACTAGTGGGCCTTGTCCATCGTGTTGAATTTTAAGGACTTTGGCTGCTCTTTCACGTTGATTTACGTAGATTTATGAGCAGCATTCTTATATCCCTCCCCCTTATTTTTATCTGCTTAGAATACAAACGAACTTGTTTTCGAAAGTGCAGATCGGCCACAAAACACCGTAATTAAAACGCAAGAGTTATTTTATTATTGCCAGCTAAGCATAAAGTTTTTATATTTTTTGAAAAGACAAATAAAAGGCATTAGGTCTGGCAAAAGAGAAAAGTGAAGGAAGATTCACACCAAATAAAATCGGATGTAGTGATTTAAAGAATCTGTACAGCCGATTATATTTCGTATTGGTAAAGAATACATAAAGAAAAATAAAATCTTGCATTTGGTATGAAGGTTTTGAAATGATAAAAGGCAAGGATGCTAAGGGGTGGAGTAGAGAAACAAATGGGGACATGAAGCAGAGGATTTGTTTCTGTATAGTTTAAAGTTGAGTGGTATAAAATAGCATTTCTGACTGAACTGTGAAGGGAAACTTACTGTCGGATTGGGACCAGATGCCTTCTTGTGATTCAAACCCATACTCTCCGATCAAAGAGGAAGCCATTACGAGGTGGTGGTTGAGGGAAGATTGTTGTTAATCTAAGGAAAGAGGTTAACTTTAGTTTAATATCGTTCGAATTCAGTCATGAGCCTTTTTTCTCTCTTTAACTTTTCTCTTCAAGAATAATTTAAATATTTGTAGGCGGAAACATAAATGGGAAATAAACAGAAGAAATCGCTGTAAATCGTCGTAAAGCCAGAGATGGATGGAGTGGGCGTGGGGGTAAAGGCGCCACGTCTTCATTGTGGGATCGGACTGTCGCCGGTTCGACTCCCGGTGATGTCACTCGGACGAAACGTAAGTGCATAATACGCATATTTAATGTATTAATACGCTGTTTGGCTTTCTGTTCTCATTTATAAACTAACTATAAACTAACGTTTATTCTGATTATCATCTCTTTTCTTAACAAGACCGGTTACTTTAACAAGGTATTTATTTGGTTAATTTTCACAACAGCCATTCACTATACCATGAATTCATAATGCATTAGAGAAACTCTAGATAATATAGTTTTGACGCCCTTTATTTCTGTCTTTTACTTAATATTTCATTCCCTAATTTACAAATTAATATTGGCCTAACTATTCTAACTAGATCATACGTCATATTACGGCGATTGGCAGAATTGATTTGTCGGATTTAATATATTGTTGGAAAAATACAATGCTGCCATCGAACCAAACTTATGAAATTTCATGCCATTTGTGATAACCAAAAAAAGCCAATCGAAAATCAAAATCACAATTATCACGTGCCAGACGTAAATCAAGTCCAACGCACAAACAAAATATCTACTATATTAATGCGTTTAGCCAGGCGCAGAGGCAGAGGTAGTGGCCATTAATAGCAGCACAAAACAGAGGTCACGAACCATTGCTGGTTTATGAGCACACGTTAATAAGCATTGTTACCACCACAAAAAAAAGAAAAAGAGGTTCAAGAATAGGGACACAAAAGCAGGCGCAGTGGCAGTGGTCATTAATAGCAGCACACAACAGAGGTCACAAACCATTGCAGCAGGTTCAGGAGCACACGTTAATAAGCATTGTTACCACCACAAAGAAAGAAAGAGAGGTTCAAGAATAGGGACACAAAAGCAGGCGCAGTGGCAGTGGCCGTTAATAGCAGCACACAACAGAGGTCACAAAGCATTGCAGCAGGTTCAGGAGCACACGTTAATAAGCATTGTTACCACCACAAAGAAAGAAAGAGAGGTTCAAGAATAG
>JAQIUY010000072.1:0-11166 GCA_034697085.1 Lithobius crassipesoides
CAGGGCAGTTTTTCATTGCAGGGGTGCAGCAACTTCCCTAGTGAAATGAATTCATCATTTTTTACCATTTCAAGGTTGGTTGACTTAATGTTTTGTATACATTGTTCCATGGTTGAGTAGCAACTTGATGGGTAAAGTTAACGAAAAAGGTTATCAACAGTATATACAAGCCATTTCTTCTAACAATAAATACCGTACTTAGTCTTGTATAACTGACTGGTCCTTGACATAAGATGGCAGGTAGTCAAATTAGGCCAACTTCTGCTTTCAGCAATAACTTGATAGTAAAAGATATAGTATTTTTGTGAAAATTATTTTCACACTGGACTTGTGTACCATTGAATGAAACGAGCCATGGTTTTTAAAATTCACATTCTAATGGTAATCAGAATAACACAAATCGCACATAATTTCACATAATCGCTACAGAGGTCGAGTCATTTGTACGCAAGTTAAGAGCAAGTCTGTTTGTGTGTGTTATAAACGTCTGCTTAATACTACTATTGAAATAATAAGCGTTGCAGCCAAATAATCCCATACCAGCAATGAGTCTATCAGGTGGCGCTTAAGTTAGATATTGGCAAAAGAAGCCTTACAAAAACAGTCTGTTCGCTCTTTACTTCTGTGGTTTTCGTTCGCCTTGCTCAAAATACCAAAGATGCTCATCGTCCTGGACTAATATTGTTTATGGCACATTTGGAAGTATAACCTTACCAGTGCGTGTTAATAATCCGGAGCGATGAGCGCACAGGAGAACCTACATTTACCAAACTGTTATTAGTGTGAAGAAAAAATCGGGGACTCTTTCTTTAGTTTAGAATAGGAATTTTGCGAACCATTCATTGCTAATTATCTTTGATGAGTCATATTCTGAGAGCAACTGAACATTTGTTATGGGCTAATAATTAAAAATAATTTCTGTTGTTTCATCAAATTAACTTTTCTGAATTTAATATATGTATATAAATTCTTTTATTTCCCCGCTTTTTGTGTGACTAACAACTTAACTTTTGAATTGCTACTGTTATATTTGTGGTTTTCTTATGTGTATATGTTTTATTCTCTTATTTGCCTCTGACTATTGGACTATTTGGACTATTTTTGTATGTTCACTCTTGAATTATATATTTTATCATGTGCTTTTTCTACCTTTCCCCATTTTCGTCATTGCAGGAAATGCCAATAGGGATGTTGGTCCCTGGCAGATTGTAAGAAGGTGGTAAAAACGCAGTTCACTTTTCTATCGATCCCTTTTTCCACGTTTCCCTATTTCCTATGTTTTCTTAACAGTTCGCTTTTACATTATAAACATCCCACATAAATAACTAAATAAAATAAACTTAACAATCGTTAAGAAATTAGAGTAATTTAAAAATTGCAGCCAAACTCTTGTTTAAAACAGTATCGTATGGGCAAGCACACACTTACACGTGATAGCTTCTCTACAAGGGAAAAGTGACAGTAGGGCGATAACATATATTGCAGACTGATTTATAAAAATTAATCGATTTTATGATAGTATTCTAAATCGAATAAAATTGAACAAAAATTAGCTTCACATTGCTATGCGTAGTTAGGTTTGACCTCATTTTCTCGTATTACAGCAGAAATTTTGTCATAATATCTTCGTTATATATTAACATTTTGTCATAAAAAATATATTGAAATTCAAAGAATCATACGTAAAATAGGGAAATGCTAAAATTATTTTTTGGTGGTGATTTGGAACAAATTTTTACAATCGAACCTGCACTTCAAAATACTTGTTGCAGAAGTCTTCTTGATGACACGTACTGTGTTGGTACTTGCTGCATTTCTAAAACACATACTACTGTTTACATAAATTATTTATCAATATTATTGTTCGATTCCAGCTGGATGAGTCAATCCCACATGGCTCCTTTTCTGTACCGTCCAACTTGGTGCAGCCCGATTCATTGGTAAGAAAGCCTGAGCTGTGCATTTTTTGCACGATTTTTTTATCCAATGTGTTCACTAACTCGGTGTCATAAAGTTAAAATATAGTGAAGAAGGTCACTCATTGCACAGGCTCCTGAGTCATACCATAAACAGGTAGGCACACAGCGAGGCGGCTCTCACATCACGCAACCCGTTATTAGGTCAGTCCGGCGAGCCAATTTTTGATTTGAAAGACGAAAGCTGTCTTTTCAGTCTATGTTCTTGTTGTAAACTATTGCCGGACAGTGAGTTGCGCACATCGACCCACCGACGTCAAATCAATCCAGTTGTGTTCCATATGTTAAGTGCATTGCTCCGCTCTGTTTTCTCTCCTTAACGCTGTTGGTTTGTTTTGCATTGACCTTGTGCAATAAGTGATGAGTGATGTGTGACTTGCTTCACTGCGGTTTTATCAATACACGCAGACACACACTTGCACATTTTGTACTAAATGAGGAACGCCTAAAGTGGACAGACGGACAAATTGGATAAGGCCTACAATGCTTTGCAAAAGATGGAAACTCGGGGAGCCAAAAGTGTCATAACTACTTCAGCAAAACGTTTGCGTTAAGGCCCTTATAAACTTGGTCCCTGAATGTAGAAGGGGTAGAAATCTACAGTACACTTCCAAAAGCAAAATTTTTGTCTAAATTATCTCCTTGCATAGTTTACCAGGAAATTTGGTGTTGATCACTCTTTTTCCATAATCATCCAACATTCCTGAAATTATGAGAATCTAACGTTTTAACCTGGAAATATAAGAAAATGATAAAATCGACACATTAGTGTATTGCTTGTTGTCATAGAAGGATGACTGAGGGTTTATTGTTGCGTGGATTGTTGCGACAATGTTTTAAGCACTCAGTCGGCTTGCTAATGTTACAAATTTAATGCTCCACTGGCGTACAACATCATGAGCAGACAATTTTGGCATTTATAAATTCGAACTACAGCTTAATTCGTAAAGCCAGGAGCAGACTAGCGACTGGAACCCCTATTGGAGAAAGTCGTTTTTTAATTTTCAGCCACAATCCCATTTAACATAAACGGAGCATTGCTAAAGTTAACAGTTACTAAAAAACAGTGAACGACCAAGATAAAGTTCTTGCTCTAAGATGCCTTAGTATTTAACTGATTTGCTGTTATTATTTAATTTTTTTTTTTTTTAAATTTACTGCTGCTTTTCAGCTTTAACAACAGAAATAAGTGATGAGTTATGGAATAATAATTGTTACCTAACAACTAATTATCAGAATAAATTATTACAGCTCATTAACACAATGATATTGCCATTAAATTAGGGTAAAAAGTTGCAGCTGATTAGTTAAATCCGTAAATCAACTATATGCGTTTACAAACTGGAAAACCTTACGGAAAAAAAATTGATGCCATGGTGCTTTACTGATTTGACCTTTACATAAACCATACCATAATCTAAAACTGGTGTCTTTTTTACCAATATTATATATTATTTGTTTTAATTCTGCTGATTTATTCAATAGTTTATTTCTACAGAATGTATAATACTGAATGTAATTGATAACAATTATTGATAACAATAATTGGTAACATTGATGAATAACGTTTCCCTATTTTCAGGGCGCACATATCGGATATGCACGTTGTAAACTAATTTTATACATCAAGTAGAATGTTATGTGTACTAATGAAAATGGCATCATTATCCTTATTGCAATAAATAACTGACATTCATTTTTACGCTACTTCTACTTAACGTTTGGCAATTTTTACGTTTTGTTATGGTTCAACACTTCTTGATTAGTTTGACAAATTCTTATAAGGGGATAAGAAACAATAACACAAAAATTAATAAAAATTCACCCTAATACGAAAGTTGCTAAGCGGCACATGAGTACAGTGAAAGTATACAGTACAAAGTTTAATAGAACAGTCAGATTGCTCTTCATTTAAAACATATCTCGACCAATGGGAGTAATGCCGGCGATAATGTTGGTATGGAATGCTCTTTTGGTATCATTCATTTATTTCATTTATCGACTACTTTAAGTCTGCTTTACAAAATTGTTTTAACCAACTTTTAAGAGGCTTATGGAAAAGCATTGCTATAATTTTAGCAGCCGTCAGTCATGCAAAAATATCTGTTTTAAAATATTTTTTTTTTTGCTCTTTGCAGAACGCTGGCACTTTGTCAAATCTGAGCGACTTGCCAGTCGACTTTATTAGCGACCATTCTGGGGCAAGTAACCTAACCCACCTTTGTTGGGTGGTAACCATACGTTATTTCTTGACCTTTATTCGTAGTCAAGCCGGGAGAAGTTAAGTTAACAGAAGAATACAATTTACTCCCGGATAAATTTATGAATTATTCGGTTAAATTGCAGATAAAATTAAAGTAATGATTTTAATCTTAATGATTTCAACTATGATTCAAATGATAATATGACGTGAAATGACAATAATGAATGATGATTTTATTGATTTTAATGAGCAAACCCTGCAAACAAACTACGAAACTGAGCGTTAATCAGTGTTTTTAACGCTACATTACAAGTGGTTTCCCAGCCTTGTTCAGCTAACATTCAACACTACGTTGAACAAGAACGTTCGTTTACAGCATTTGGTAAAACTATCAATTAAAAAAATTGCCAAACTTGGAAACAATGATTATAATAGTTTAAAAGATCACAGTAGCCTATAAAGTGAGCTACGTGAGTGGATTATCATAAATGATCGGTCGTGTAAATTCGGTGTAGTCATGTCAGGCAAATCGGCTGGCCCGCATTTTTTTTACTGCGCCCATTTCTTTCCTCCAGAATACGGCTGCTGCACCATTTTCGGCGGCAGCGCAAGGTGTGTCCACATTTGTATCAAACTCTTGCAACCTTTCCCTGTGGTCAGGAATGGGGTAGCGGTATGCATGACATGAATGAGACAAAACCTCGACTGATCTTATCATCTTTCCGCCATGATAATTGCAGTGTTCCAATGTCTGTCACTTCGGAACAATGTGGTGCTGTGGTGCTGTACAGCTACATGTCAATCCCGCCATGTATCCTCACCCCACGGCTTTGTTTGATGAGATGTGACATGATGGCGGAATGCCCACGTCATGTCGACGGCAGCGATTCAGACATTCTGCTGCTTCTCGTGATCGCGTTGTAAATGTAGATCCGCGTCCAAACTTAGGCACTCAAAGATACATTACGACGGTAGTATACAAGGTTTGACAAAAGTGTGGACACACCCTTCCAGGTCTAATCATAGTACAAGCTGTGAAAAAGAAGTCGGTTTAATACAAATACATGTTATACTAGTGAGGTAATAAGAAATTCCCTGCAACATTTTTGCTATTGCCTCAATATAAGGTTCAACATAAGGCAGCAAGGGAGTGACTTAGTGTTAATCTCCCTAGTTAATCATTCGTAATATCAATGCATTGCGCCTAAGACATTTCAGTTAAACTTTCTGATATCTCGTCTACAGTTTAGATGGTGTAACAGACCCCATAAGAATTAATTTAGGCCAATAGTCAATGGTATAACTTAGTCCATTAAAAAAAAAAATGAAAAGCTCCATGAAAGGCTTTCTATATCTCGTTGAGCCTTTTCGGAAAAGAAGACCAAGCTCATCGATAGTAACGACGCATAATTGATGAATTTGGTTCTCTTTTCCAACAACAAGGTTCAAATAGACTACATACTGTTATCTCGTTTCACCTACAAGTATAGTTAAAAGTGCCATGAAACTAGTAACTTTCGTGTAGGGTAAGGCTTTTAATAGTGCTAGCATCTTGTTCGCAAATTTCAGATTACCTAGGAGGCGTGGCAGTTGGAGACAGTGTTGAGTTATTATTAGTAGCAATGATGGCTGTCACAATCCAACCGTACGGAGAGGCAGACTGAAATGACGGCGGAGCATGGGTTGGATTATGGCAACCAAGACTGCTAATGATCATATTTATATACGTCGACTTCCAGTTAATCTTTATAACTGGTATTCAGGTGATGGCATTGCCATTGAAGACCTAATTATTGTAAACTATAATAAGGTAGAGAGCGTAAATACAGCTTCCTATTAAAGTGGTGGATAAAAAACAATTCTAATACATATCCTGATATTTTACGTTAATGTCAGGATACCTATTAGAATTGTGTTTAATCCACCTCTTTGAAAAGCCGCTGCATTTAAGACTTCGAAATGTAGAAGTTGGGGAAAAATTATAACTGCTTCTAAACAGATAAACTATTTAAAGCCTAATGTGTTAGGCTAAGAGACTTAAACAAACATACATAGTAAATCCGATGCTACAAGATTGAGGCGGCCACGTTCTTGCACTTGGGAATGTTTACATGTTTGTAAATATAGCTCTAAACGCTTCATCCAATATCCCTTCAGTTACCCCATGCCCAGTGGCGAATGCTTTCCTCAAGTGTGAGTCACGGGTGGGGAAGGGGGGGAGGGGGAATAGTCAAATGGTCAAAAGTTAAAACTGCAATGAAATCCCAAAGAAATATTCCATGTTCAAGCAAAAGCCCATGATTAGAAAATTAAAAAAGATACACAACCCACCTTTACCACCTGTAGATCTTTATTATGTCACGTCCAAGCATAAACTCCGAACGTGCGATGTAACAACTGTTTCATCCATCAAATAAAAGTTTTACCTAAGAACAGGAGCGGATCCAGCTGGGTGCGGAACTACGGATGGTGCGGCCGCGCTCCTCCTACCCCCCTCCCTTCAGGAACAAAAAAATGCAAATTGGGGTAATATTCGAAAAGATGTATTTCTAATATTGGAAATGGGATAGAATTAAATTGAGTGGTTTGTTTATATATGCATACTTTGGTATGAAAACTAACCATTCAATTTAATTCCATTCCATTTCAAACTAGAATCTTATTTTGTAATAGTATCCCATTTTGCTTTCTTCAACAAGGTACCCGTAACCTAGAAACGAATACAATCAGAAAATGCGAGCAACTCGTGGTTCCTCAAAAAGAGTTCATGGTCATGTCACTCACACTGGGGTAATCACATGTACCCAGCATCCGAATGTAGGGGATGGAATAAGGATTTGGCGCTATCCTACAACCCACTTTGTTCACTAACCAGCAAGGTTAGTGGCTTATTTAGGACTAACCAGAAGAACACAGTCCGTTCTACAAACCCAGACGAATGATTTTCTTGCACTTTTTTCTTGTCATCTTTGAATGGAAATCTGCTTAAATCTGCTTAACATTGAAAAGCTGGGAAGTGCAGCCCAGAATAGCAACGAACCATAACGAATCATTTACTGAATAAATTGATTTCATACACCCAATTAACAAAAATTTGTTTTGGATTATAAGGAATGGAAAAGTGATTATAGCCAGAAGAGACCCTCGTTGTTATTGAAACTTTTGGTAGAAGTTATCCTAGGAAAAAATTGGTGGAAAAAAATGATGGAAAAAGCCTGGACATAATAGACGAGGGGGAATCCCGGAAATAAGAGACAATATTCGACCTAACGTCTTTGAGCCAATTAAATACTAGGAGCTAATTCCAGAAAGTAAAAACGCCTAGTTAGGCAGATGGCTTATGACCCACCTCTTAATGAAAACTTCAGCTAGAAAAAGGATTCAACTCCCTTAACACCCAGGGCAAAACCAGAAACTTGGCTTGGGAAAGGCCACTTTTCTGGAATTAAATCATTCCCCCAATTTCTAATTTGTTATCTTAAATTGCAATAATTTTCTTAAATATAGTAGTAATAAAAATAAATGTTTTTTTCTCATTCTTAAAAGGTTATTTTAAAAAAGAACCCCTTCCAAAACTCTACCTGCACCTACCTTTAATGTCAACAAACCCACCTAACCAATAACTAATCTTACCGAAAGGTACTCTAAACTATAATCAGTTTGAAAATCCATCACAATTTGAGTATAAATGAAACAAAAATTCACATTTTTCCTGCTTTTTTTCCCTGACATTTTTCCCGCTGTTTCTTTTCCGATCCCGCCCCTCCTACGACAGCCTCCCCTTAATGGATCCGCCCCTGCCTAAGAACGCCCCCAACCACCACGTTAGTCTCCTGAGCTTTAAATATTTTTTCTACAGTTGAGGCAGGTCTAATCCAGCTAGTTAAATAACTATGTGAAACCATTAAAACTACTAGCTCTAGAACAGTCAAACAAAATCATTTAAGTTCAACGAAATGCTAGGATTAGGTAGAAGAGATAATTTTGAAATGGTCCATGTCCCCAACCCCCACTTAAAAACTTCGCCTACTGTCAAAAGCCTTCCAAGTCAAAGTCCAATCAAAGCCACTCCATTGTCTCCTTTAATGCTAATAATCAGTGCAATATGCTTGAGTCAATTACACACGATCTCCAATGCCCACAACCCAACCATTTTGTGCGTCACAAAAACTTCAAGCAACAATGACTTTTCATTTACCTGGTATCCATATATCAACAAGATCGTGTCACCCGTGGTGGTGGTGAATTAATTAGTTTTACTCGTAATCAAATCAGTTGCCAAAGTTGTTTCTCAAGTGTCTCATATCTCGGGGCTATGGGAGGCTATGACGTGCACTATTTATTCTCAAAATTCACTTCCCTTAAGCCTGATTTGCACGTATCGGACCACTTAGAAAATGCCTCCAAGTAGCCTTTTAGATTCCATTACTTTCTTTACTTTTTTTGCACTCGCAGCAATGATTTTAATACAATTGCAGTATCCAAATCCTACCAATTGTAAAATTTCCTACCATCTTTCGCCGTGGCCTAAACCTAGCTTACTTGATCTTGTTTTTCTTCACGATGAGCTCCTTATTGAGCTCCTTAAAAGTGATCATGTGATTATTTCGATTATTTTTCATTTTCCTATTCAACTTAAATATAATTTAAACGATAAGTTGAATTTCCACAAAGCTGACTTTATTATCATTAATAGCATTGTTGAATTGGCTAGAAGAATTGGCGAGAATAATTTCGTGATCTTTCATGTGATGATGCCTTAGAAGTTTTACACGGTTTCCTTTTAACAATTTGTCAATATAATTCAACGTTACCAGGAAACCAAAACGTCCTTTTCTACTGCAAATTGTATTCTTAAATTGTTCAGCAATCTAAAGTCATCTGTTTAGTATCTTTTACAAAGTAATTATCCGTCTGAATCTTGAATATTGTATCCTGGCTTGGATTATTAATATGCCATGGGTATTCTTGAAAAGACACAGAGAAAAATTAACAAATGGTGTCCCAGGTTGTCCAGCTTGCCCGATGAGCCTCTCCTGGCATTACTAATTCGTTTGCAGAGTCTTACAGCGCGTTTCAATCGAAGAGATCTTATTGAAACCTTAAAAATTTAAAAGGACCCTATTCTAATTCGATTTCGTTCTTTACTGTATCTAATAATGCTAGAACTCGTGGACATAACTTGAAGCTGATCCTTCAAAATCTCGGTGGGTTAGTAGGAAATATTACTTTTCTAACAGAGTTGTTCATTTGTAAAATAAATTGCCTGAAATACTTATCCTCCACCACCACCACCCAAGTTAATGTGCGATATGCGTCTTTTTCTAGCGATAATTAAGTACGCATTCGTGTTCTTGTTAGCTGTTGTATTTTGATTTTCTTTGTAGCCTATTGTTCTTTTTTTCTTCTGAATGTGTGCTTTGAGTATTACGTTCTTTGGGCATTCAATATGCCTTCCTAAAATTAAACTAACCTAGCGCTACATGTTTGAGCAATTTGGTGCAGCGTAGCAAAAGTTTTGTGCCATCATAGTTTTAGAGACATGAAAAGTGACCAACTTAGCTAGCCCCCCCACACGTTTGAGTTTGTGCTAGTTTTGTGCTGCACGCCAAAAGTCTTTTGCTACCCATATTTTTGAGATATTAAAGTAACAAGTTGGTGGTCGATACACTAGCTACTCCCCCCCCACACATTTATTTTCCTAAAAACCAACTAGTCTTAACTAGCAGAAACATGCACAAAACTTTACCATAGGTGGATATTGGAAAATCAAAAGTGAGGGGGCTCCCCCTCAGTCCAAGTTGGCAATGCAATATCCTTAAATTGCCTGTTATACCAATTAAGCCTGTTATGGTGGCGCAAAACATTTGCTGTGCGGCACAAAATTATAGGCCATTTTGATTTTTTTTTAATATCACAAGTCAGTGGGGCCCCGGCTTGTCCAGAGCCTCCCCTCCCCCAAAAAAAGGGATTATCGAATATCTCGAAAACGACACTGGCAGAAATCTTTTGAGCTACAACAGAAAACTACATAAAGCTAGCATAAAACTTTGGAAAAAATCTAAATTGAAAAGTTTTAAAGTGGGGTGCTGGGAACATGGACCTGTTTTTGCATCTGCTTTGAACGTGAATTTCATTTGTATGTTCATGTGATCACGTCTCCTGTTGTCATGTAAACAAGAGAAGGGTGTCTTTATACTTCGATAATGCAACTCTTGGTTTGTTGGCTTAAAATTATGTAATATTGAAGGCCAGTGGAGTGGGATAAAGACGTCAAGTCTTCATCCCGGGATTGGACTCCTTCACTAGTTTGATTCCCTGTGATGACTCAGACGAAACATAAGTGCTTAAGGATGGAATACAGATACTTTCACTATGTAGTGTATTATTTCGCTGTCTGGCTTTCTGTTTTGCAGCAATTTCTTCTGTTTATTTACGAATTTGTTTTTAAAATTATCATCAAGCCTTAAGAATTTTGTGATGTTGTTGTTGTAAATCTTTCCGGAAAATTCCAGGATATACAATTTTATTTAACCCTCACAGGGCGGAATTAAAATTACAACAAGAAGGAATTTAATATTCCCAAAACGCGTGTGTGTGCGGCCAACAATAAAGTTACTTTAAGTGTCCTTTAGCAATTCGCACAGTGCCGAAGTTATTAGGCTCCTTGCTAACATGGTCCCTCCCCATCCAGCTACAGCAAGCTTATTTTTTGACGATAGTTTATTGACAACGGGTCAGAAAGGGTTGTTTCTCCAAGCCTTCATAAAAAAACGTCAATTATTACGTTGCCAACTTTATTAATTTAATCGCAGTGCGGCCTGTCGAAATACAAAATTGTTTCTAAAGAACTTATTCATTTTTAAGTAAGGTATAGTATTCCAAACAGAAAGTAAACAGTCGTCATTTTTGTGATGGTGAAATACGTTTTTTTTCTGCTTCTTTTCAGCAAGTCGCTTCTTTCCCACAAGATCCGTTTGGATCATT
>JAQIUY010000073.1:0-11152 GCA_034697085.1 Lithobius crassipesoides
TTATATTATACTACCGTAATCACGGTCCTATTAACCTCACATGCGACATTAAGCCTTAAGACTACTGCAATTTAAAGGCAATACGTTAATATACAACGTTTGGTTGAAAACATTATACGAATAAGATACAAATTACGCCGAACTTTTATGTAGGCCTATACGAAAAAAAAAGAAAAAAATTGTAAAGGTGACGTGTAGGAACTATACCACGTTACAATTGAAGAAGCAGTAGGCCTATACAATAATTCATAAATTAAGCAAAATTATTAAATAAATCAATATGCAAATAATTATGAAAAAAAAATATTTTCCAACTAATACGAAGATACGGTTAATGAGGCAGCTATAATTAAACTATTCAGAACTTGCACTGTATTCATTTATGAGCACGCAATACAAAGAAATATTACCACTTTTATACTTTTGGCATCTAGTTATTCAGTTAAGTTTTGATTTTTGTAAACAGATTGGAATATTGACAATATTGTGCATATTTAAGAACAATATCTTCGTGTTGACAAGGGCATAACACCGGTAATCAACAAGTTCACTGATAGTAATAAAAAAAAAAAAAAAAAAAAATTTGCAATTAATAATGATCGAAACATAAAGCATTGCAGCAGCAATAGACGTGGCCGATAAAGCGTAAAAGTATAAGTACGAAATGGTTAAGAACGCATTCATATGAACATCCATTAATAAAATAACGATCTATTTATAATAATCGAAAAAAAAGAAAAAAAAATGTTAGAATGATTAGTAGGCTACTCCTCGCTTGGCTGAATCGTCGTCGTTCTACTTGAGACAGCAGGCCTGGCAAAAAGAGACGAGATAATAACGAATAATACTAATTAGATTTACATTTCCTTTTTTTTTAATAGATTGCTTACCTTAGTTAAGCCTACGTTGAGTATTTATATAGTACTTAGCACGTTCCAGTCGAAGAAGCGTTTAGATTAAAGAGAGCAGCGAATAGTATTTGTTTATTGCAAGTGACAACCTAGTAATTACTTAAGATGGTTAAGGTTACGTCAGTTCGTAAAGCTACTACTGTAATCATGGACGATTCTCCGTCCACTTCTTCCACCCCTCCTACGCTTAATCCAACGGGGGGCCCACGCAATGTGCGCAGTACGGCAAGACCTGTGTTTCGTCAACAAACAAGCAGGATCCGAGGCCGACCACCGAGCGCAATGCGTACTCGTAAACCAACTAAACGTTTGACACCCAACCCAACTCCCACTACGCAAAATCCTTCTACGTCAGATAGTGATGAAGAAGATCCAAATTTAATCCCAAATCAAGTTCATTCTTACGAGGAAAGCATGTCAGCGAATCTCGGGACCACGCTAACTCCTTCCGAGGGAGCTGGACCGCGGGATACCTCCGCTCCACCGATTATCATGTCCGTAGGTCGCGGCAGACAACCTAAGAGAACAGGCTTAGCGGCAAAGTATGCTTCACTCTCTGTTGAAAACATGCAGCTTCGTCGCGAGATGGAAGAGATAAAAGCTATGTTAAACCGTCAGGGCTCCCTGACATCACCCACATTTCAGACAGCATTCAATAACGATGCTTACGGTATTCCAAAGGAAAGAGTTAAAACTATTAGAAGTTATAACGGCAAAGTTGGCACAGAAGCAAATTGCTTCATTAAAGAAATTGAAGCATTAAGAAAGGATAATCCTCAAATTTCGGATATGCATTTGATAACTGTTGCTAGACAAAAATGTGAAGGAATGGCTAAAGATTACTTGATAGACAGTCCGACTATGGATGAGATCACGAGTTTTGACGAATTCAGAGATAAGTTTTTAAAACGATTTGGCATTTCGGATGCTTCCAAAGCACTGTCAGCTCTTCATAACGCCAGACAGGGAGATTCAGAGTCGATACAGTCCTTTGCCCACAGACTAGAATCTCTGGCAGGCCAGATTTGGCGCATAAATACAATGAAGGACCCCACTGACAAAGCTATGGCAGCAGCCGAAAGGGAGCGAACTCTCGCTTCACTCATTAGGAATAACACGAAAGAGTATATTCAGGATTTACTAAAGTATAGAGATGTCACGAAGTATGACGACGCAGTTGAATTAGCGGTTAAGGAAGAGTATGACCAACTCAAAAAGAAAGAAAACAACAGTGAAATTAGCCTAGGCTATTCTAGTAGTGAGCAGGACAGAAACTCGCGGAAGCGAAAGATTGTCCAAGAGAACGCGGTTGATCTAACTTCTAAAGTGTGGAAACTAGAAGCTAGTGATTCATACGTGCAGCCAGATATTAGAAACAGTCCAGCTCAAGTTTCAGCAACTATTGCATCTGGCAACGTTCAGCTAAACAAGTGTATTTTCTGCAGGCGCACAAACCACGCGTCCGCTAATTGCTATAGCGACGAAGCCAAGGCGTTTATTGCATCGCACCAAAACAACAGTAGGCCTCAAGGCAACAATGTGTTCAGGTCTAACAATAGATCTAATTGGCAACCTGCCAACAGGACATTTAATAACCAGCAAAGTTTTAACAGAAATTTCAGGGGAGGTTTCCAGAATAAAGCTAGGGGCTTTAATAACTATAATCGTAGCAATCAATTTCAAGTGAATAACCAGCGAGTTAACTATGGAAACTTCAGAGAAAATGGTTCAAACTACTTCAGAGGAGGTATGAATCGGAATAACAACTCGAGATTCCGTAACAATGGATGGCAGAACAATAGCAATAGTGCTAACAATGTGCCAATAACTAACTTTAGAAATAACAACGCAAACTCTCAGGGCAACAACGATAACAACGCACGTCAGAACCAGAGTAACACTTCAAAAAACTAAGTCTCTCTTCACCCACAACCAGAGCGGTTGAAGAGTTGGTTGCTACACCCAAGCAGGAACTGCCTACGGCAGACAAAGCCTCTGGTAACAATTACATCAACAATAGTGATGCAGACACAACTGAGAAGTCGCAATCTGCGCAGATACGGGTAAATATTACGTACCCCAAATTGACTAACCTAGGTCAAGATAGCAATTGTCAAATCGCCGAATTCGACAATTTTATTGATCAGAAAGCAGCGACAGCACTGTTCGATCTCTTATATTCAACTGATCATTGGACGCAACAGGAAATGCTCATAAATGATCGAACAATTCTCCTGCCGAGACTCATTGCTTACTATGGACAACTTTCATATCGTTATTCAGGTTCTGAAGCAAAGCAATTAAATGAAATGCCACAACAATTGGAAACATTGTTAAAAGAAGTTAATGAGAAAATGTCACTGAACTGTAACTCTATTCTACTTAACTTGTACGAAGATGAAACCGATCGCGTTAGCTTTCACAGCGACAACGAGCCAGAATTAGGTTCCAATCCTACCATTGTAACCCTTTCGTTAGGAGAATCTAGGAAATTGCAATTTAAGCACGCAAATAATCAGTTTCAACGACATGAGTTTTCTATGGAAAATGGGAAAGCTATTGTAATGACGGGAAAGACGCAGAAACTTTGGCAACATCGAGTCCCAAGGGAGGAAACTAGAAAAGAAGCAAGAATATCTTTAACTTTTAGAGAAATTTTGCCTAAGGGTAGTTATGTAGATACAGTTAGGTATCAACCTCGTCCATTGCGTAAAGCTAAACCTAGAAATAACTTAAGAAAACGAACTTCAGCTAATACGGCTAAACAACTAAACTCAGTTTTACCAGAAGCTAGTGAGTTAATTAACATAACAAGCACATCGCAGGATGTTTTACAGGGCAGGAAACGACCATTTATGGTTTTTGAATATAATGGTTTACCAGGAGTTACCCTACTTGATACAGGTGCAGAGATCTCGTTAATTTCCAAGTCTTTAGCAGATGCCATTATCGAAATGTCTAACGGGAAGGTACACTACACTAACTTACAGGTTCCTAAACCGATTACAGGTGTCGGAAAAGTTGAACTCAATGTAACACAAATGATTACGTTAGAAGTAACCAAACATTTATTTCACGAATCACATCAGTTTATGGTTGTCAAAAATGGTGTTTTTGGAAATATGGATGTACTTTTGGGGTATGATTTTTTACAAAAGGAAGGAAATCACATAATGCTAAACTGTTCTGAGAATAAAATAACTATGGGAAATTTTAGGTTCAACTTAGCAACGAGTGTTAGCGAGGCCAAAGAGAACTTTAGTCTCAATAATGAAGTTACAGACTGGTTAAGCTATAAGCCCAGCAAAGGGGACGCAACGATCAAAATCAACTATTGTACAGACGAAAGTGTCAACAACGATTTTCCCCAAAATAACCAAGTATCACCAGAGATTGTTGAAGAAGTTAAAGTTATATTAGAGAATGACGTAATTTTTCCTAAATCTGCTCAGACACTTACTAGTGCTAAAACTCTATGGGGCTATCCGCAGATTCAAACCGGAATTTTCCTACCAACATGTCAAACTGAGGAAGTCACTTTTGGAAAAGGTTTAGTTAACTTGAATGAGAAAGGCCAGATTCCGATTATAGGTCTGAATGTTTCCAAAGTTGATGTTGTTTTAAAGAAAGGTACTGTCGTTGGTTCATATACAACTTGTTCAGTAGAAGACAGACCAGCAGACATTAGTGCTGCCATGGAAACTAATGACCCGGATCCTGGATCTGACCCTTGCTCAGACGAAGAATGGGAAGCTTTATTAGCTAGATTTAAGTTTAATGGTTTAAGTGATCACGAATATAACATTTTTACCACTATGCTTCGTAAACATGAAAAACAGTTTGCAAGAAATGACACGGATTTAGGTAAATGTACTTTAATGACTCACGAAATCAGGACAGGTGACAGTGAACCTGTTAATATTAAAGGCTACAGATTACCCTACGCTCAACGTCCAATTTTAGACGAAAAAATTCAGGAACTACTTAAAGCTGGTGTCATAGAAAGAACTTCTAGCCCTTGGAACGCTCCATGTCTACTAGTACCAAGACGTCCAGAAGGTTATAGATTAGTCCTTGATCTTAGAGGTCTTAATAAAGTTATTGAACGGGATATCCAGCCTATTCCACTCGTAAATGAGGTCTTAGATCAACTCTCGGAGGCGAGAATATTTTCCAAGCTCGATTTTAATCTTGCTTTCTTTCAGGTTCCTCTTACAGAGGAATCTAAGCCTAAAACAGCATTTTCGACACATGCTGATCGTTTTTGCTACACACGGTTGGTGATGGGAGAACGCAATGCCCCATCCACGTTTCAGAGGTGTGCTAATCTTGTTTTCCAAGAAGCCTTAGGCAAATATGCTTTAGTTTATTTAGACGACGCTATTTTGTATTCCAAAACTTTTCATGAACACGTACAACATGTGAACAGGGCCTTAGAGTTAATAAAAATTAGTGGAATGAAATTGGGACCCGAAAAATGCTCTTTTGCCACCAGGGAAGTACTATATTTAGGTTTCCATATCTCAGAGAAGGGTGTTCAACCAGATGAAAGAAAGTTAGATTGTGTAAGACGATATCCAGTACCTAAGACAGTCAAGGCCATTCGTTCATTTTTGGGATTAGCTAGCTATTACCGTAGATTCATAAAGAATTTTGCTCATATAGCAGCACCACTACATTCCTTAACTAAGAAAAATATGAAATATGAATGGAACGAAGTTGCTCAGAAAGCATTCGAAACCCTCCGACAGAGCTTAGTAGACGCGGCACAGTTAAAGTTCCCTTGTTTTGACAAAGAGTTTATCTTGGAGACAGATGCTTCAGACATTGCAGCCGGAGCCGTACTCTCCCAAGATCATGGAGGTATTCGTTATCCTCTAGGTTATGCATCGAGAAAGTTTACAGACACTGAACGGCGTTATTCTGTTACTTGTCGAGAACTTCTAGGAGTTCAGTTAGGGATTAGAGCTTTTAGAGTCTATCTCTTAGGAAAACGTTTCCACTTAGAAACGGATCATTCTGCCATAATCTATCTTGTAAACAGCGATAAATTGAATAATCGTCTTGAACGCCTTCTATTAGAATTACGTTCGTATGATTTTTCGGTAACGCACAGGTCGGGGGCATCATTAAAAAATGCAGATGCTTTAAGTCGAATAGAACTACCAGTTTGTGTAATGTCCGAACTTAGACCAGTATGGACATATAAGCAACTTAAAGAAGCACAGAAACAAGATCCTTACTGTCAAAAACTAGCAGAAAAAATAAGTAAAAACGAATCGAAAATGTTAGATGGAGAAGCAGGCAGAAGCATGAAGTTCTTTAGGGATGATAATGGTATATTACAACGAGTATTAGAGGCTAATCCTCAGGTTGGTCGTTTAAACGACTTGTATCAAATTGTTATTCCAGCCAAACTTGTGAAACAATGTGTTTCAGAAGCCCATGATACTCCAACATCAGGTCATCTTGGTTGGCGTAAAGTTAAGTCAGCAATCGAGAAAAAGTTTTTTTGGCAAGGCATGCGTTTGGATATACAAAAATATGTAAAGTCTTGTAAAATATGTCAGGAATACAATAATCCAACGAGACCCTATAGAGCCAAATTACAGAGTTTTAAACAACTAAGTTATCCTAACCAAAATTGGCAGTTAGACTTAATTGGCCCATTATCAAGGTCAGTAACGAATAAATCTTACATACTGGTTTGTATTGATGGATTTAGCAGGTATGCAATTGGAGTACCTTTGACCGATAAACGTGCTGAAACAGTTGCAGCAGCATTAGTTGATAAATTGTATCTAAGATTCAGCTTACCAGAGTCTTTAACGAGTGACTCCGGAACTGAGTTTGTGAATGATTGTCTCGCTGAGATCAACGCAATTTTGAAAATCTATCAAAGCACTACAGTCTCTAGGACGAGTTGGGTAAACGGACGGATCGAACGCCAGAACCAAACTCTTATGCATATTCTTAAGAAAATAGTTAGTGACAACCCGAACACTTGGTCTGAGATGGTCTCGACAGCGGTGTTTGCCTATAACGTGAGCTCTCACAGCAGCGTTCGTTTCACGCCTCATTTCCTTCAGTATGGAAGAGAGCCACGCACTCCTAGCAGCATTTTATATTCGACACCGTCAATTCGTTACGATGCTGATAATTATGTTCAAATTACCCAAAACCGGTTAAGAGAAGCATTCAAATTAGTCAGAGAGTTTAACTTAAAGGCAGATGAACAGCAGAAAAAGTATTATGATAAAACTAGTAGAGTGCATGAGTATACACTCAATGAACTCGTTTATGCAAAGGTTTTTACGTTTCTTCCTGAATTAAGTCCTAAATTGCAACGTTTATGGAAGGGACCTTACAGAATTTCAGAGTTCTTAAACCCAGTAATTGTCAAAATTATTGACATCCATAACGGTCTTCAAGTTTTAAAAATTCACGTGAATAATTTGAAACCAGCCTTCTTACGAGGTGAAAAAGAACCCACAACTTTTCAAGGTTCAGATGAAATAGAACTTAAAACAGAGTTGAGAGGTAAATTATCCCCTCAATTAGATAAAATCCGTAAACGCATAGATGAATTGTCCTTAAGCCCAGACACAAATAGCTCAGAATGTGACATTTCAGATATTTTGCAGGAAAGCACAATTCCAATTGATGCAGATAGTCAGGAAATCAACCCAGCATTGGATAGGAGCGAAAAACGCAAACGTAAAGTGGAGGAACGTTTCCATAACAGTAATAAAAGAGCTAAAGGCTCATACAACACACGTTCAAACACGGTATCACGTCGAACGGTTGATCCATCACTTTCAAAAGTAGGAAGCAGCTGATAGTACGTTGATACACACGAAAAAAAAAAAATTAAAAATAAAAAGGTGGAAAAATAAATAAAGAAATAATACTAAAATAAGGGCGAAAAAAAAAAGATTAAACATAAAATGTTCCTTGTTCCAAAAACAGTAACTTGCTCAAAATTGGAATTAACGTTTTTGAATTTTGCATCTTGATTAATTACGGGGCTGACGTCTAATTCTGGTAAGGTCAGCACGGTACCGAGGCGGTGGAATTTTGGATTAACCTAATCTAATGAAAAACAATAATAATTTGAATTTGGAGCCCGGTACAATAAAAACGCGATATACGTGCAACATTCTAATGAATTCAATTGAGACTCATGCTAAAAAGCAATATTCATAACGAAAACATTATATTGGCAATAAAGCTACTTCGAACTCGAGAACATCCTCTATAACGATGTCAATGTGATCCAAGACGTCCGTAAAACAGGACTTACAAAAAAAAAAAAGTTGAAAAGGTCAAACAGTAAAACAGTGACCACTGGTGCCTATTAGACCAATGCCTCAGGCGACATGGTCAATACAAACATTAGAAGTTGAGCCACCAACAAAATGGTACAGAAATGAAACAAATCAATGTTTGGAATAATGCAGGTAATTGCGTAAGAAATAATGGATAAGATAATCATACTTGATCACAATATTAAAGGCACAACTAATAAGCAACATTAATCAAATAATGATTGGAAAATTTGTACAAGTACAAACAAATCAAAGAAAATACTCTGATGAATAAACAAGAAACAGTTACTACGGGACATCCCGCCTATTCAGGTAACTGGTTGTGTTAGGAAATTCCGTGGCATTTAGGGCGACGTATGGCGCACGTCACTTGTGTTTGGTATTGAACAGTCATGGACGTTTTGTTTGTTGTGCGAAGTTGTATTGGAAAGTTTTCTGGCCAACCAGAAAATCAGTTGACTGGCTTGAGTAAGCGCCGGCCTGGTGGTAGGCCAAGCTTTTAGGGACGGGTTAGCCTTCGAGGGGGCATGGGGGTATGTGATGCCTGAAGTCGGCCCAGAGTGGTTTGCCTGGTCTGACAACGAATTCGGCTTTCACATACTGCGTGTAGGCGCGATTACGAAAGAAATTGGGGGGGAAAAGTATATGAATCGTGGGCATTTTCGTTAAGGCCCTGTGAAGCAATTTCACGTCAGTATAACGACGGTTTGCGGAATGTCCACCCAGCCACACGAAGCTTGGAAAATTTCTTCTGTGGGAAGCCAGGGTATTTCGATTAGAGGAAGGTCGGCCCTTGCAGAGATTGCGTATCTAGCTTACAACAGCGGCGCAATCACGGGGACAACCGACTGACCGAAGCAACGTAAGACCCTGAAGGTTTCAGTAAACAAGCTTACTAAATCATAAACGTTAGGCATAATTCTGATGGCAAGGCTGACTTTTCTGTACCGTAGTCGGAATTATTTTTTTAGATTAGTACGGTTTACGAAAATCTTAACAACGTAACCGTGTTGCTGGTATTCTGCTCGCACAGTGTCTCTTGGTACGCTACCGCAGGCAAGAATGCGCAACGTTAGGCAATGTCACGGAATAAGAACTGTTGATTGGACATGAGAGGAAAAAATAAGATATGTACCCTCACGGGCCTTTTTAGCATATCAGTTATACCTGCAGAGGAGAAAAAAATAAGATATGTACCCTCACGGGCCTTTTTAGCATATCAGTTATACCTGCAGAGGAGAAAGTAAGATATGTCCAAGAGGTGTAACTAAGAAGCACAAAAGGTATCGTACCGGACATCCGCCCTTATTAGCGTACCTATAGCCAGAAAGTTGCACCTCACCAACATGTTCAAAATGAATTCATAATTAACCAACTGTGAAAAAAATAAAATAAAATAAAAACTTTGGATAACCCAACTTTGAAAATAGCCAACGGTATACGTAATTAAAAAATTGGATAATTAATTATAATAATAATGTAATTACGAGCTTAGTTATGATTGGTTCATATTTCACGGTTGACCCGTTTTGTGTTTTGGCGAATAAGGCTTGAATAAACTTGATTTGGCTTGACAGTGGAAAACCATGCAACCATGCAACAATCCAAAAGGAGAATTAATTAATGTGAGAATAACCGACTAAGATATGATCAGCTCAAGAACAACCAAGCCCGAATCAATGAAATACATATATTGTGAAAATTGAAATTGCAACAACAAGTAATAATCTCATACAGAACAAATCATTGACAAATGTACTCAATAAATTGCCAACGGTCACGATAAATAACCATTGATCAAAGGATTTAATACCAAACTTGAAAAAAAAAATATATATATATATATAAATATTGTGACCGGCTGAGAAGCAAAGTAATACATCATTATTCAGAAAAATAAAATAAAAATAAACAATAAAAATAAAGAATAAAACCACAGGAATAACCATATGGAAGAAAACCTTAGAATATACAGATAACTAGTGAGCGTATTCTACCGTAGAAACGATTTATGTTACAGAACCAACTAACCAACTTTACCACAACAATCGAATTGGACGAACAGATTTTGGACGAGGAAAGCAGGCACAACAACCGATCGAAAGAGAAAAGGACAACCAAAGCCAGAAGATGTGGAGAAGAGACATACAGCAAGATGTCTAAGCATGAAACCGATGACTGATTACGTATTGTATCGATTATTGAATTCTATTGGATAAAATTAAGTGAGAGGAGAGAACAATTTTAACAGTTCATCCGAAGCCACGCCTTCGAACGGTCCAGTAAAAATTGCTGTTGTACCATCGAATGGCGGCTATAGAACAAGGTACGCCCTGTCATTAATGCTAATAAACCAAAATGGTTCTGTTTAATTTTTTAGACACGTAATCTTATGCTAAACGAATTGTCTAAATTAATTGTCTAATTGTCAAACATTGTCAAATTTAAAGTGATATACTTGATTGAAACGTGAATCTTACAGGAGTCAAACAGAGTGAGGTACAGTAGAGAGCAATAACGTGACAACTTCCGTGGAAGCAAGGAGTCAAACCGTAAGGTATCAAACAATCTATGTGACAAGGTCACGTGAGTATGAACAACAGGTATTCTACAGATTATACAAACTGTTTTATTTCGGGCGAAAATGAGCAACTGTCTGATACAACTGAAACCAAAAGACTATATAACATTTTGTCGTATCATTAATTGGATGAGATTGATTGATCCGTCGAAGGATCAACAGTCAATCTAATTTTGCCAACGGTAGTGTTAGTACCAAACCGATAATGTTTCAGTATATATTTATTTCAATCATGGAATATATTAAAACTTCCACTACAACTATCCAGGTTCCAGTTTAGAGCAACCTTGCAGATATCCATTCCCGAGTTCCTTGGATTGGAGGAATACACG
>JAQIUY010000074.1:0-11143 GCA_034697085.1 Lithobius crassipesoides
TTGGGGTTCGCGGAAAGCTGACCGGCTATAGGCCGGTCTGCTCTGCCCAGTTGAGAATACGCGAACCCCAACACCACCTTCGCCTTGGGTAACCCGACTCAATTTCAGACACCCTAACAAGCACTAAGCATCCCCTCTTGCACTTGTTATTGGTTGAAAAGTGTAAACCCAATCAATTCTGAATACGAGTGACTAAATATTTATATAAAAAACAATAATGTGTTGTGCACCAGGTGACCACGGACACGAATTCACGCGATTAACGTCCGGATTAAGGGATTGAGCTTAAGTATGTCTTTACCGATCCTTCGCGAAAACTAGTTTCGATTGGGGTAACAACCATCGTTCGGTTGCAATTCATAAGCACTCCGGAACCAATCTATTAAACTTTTATTTAGACATTCAAGGCACGTGTTTTAGTAGGAGGTAAAAACAACAAAGTTTTTGACCGAATGAGTCACGCAGTGAGAAATCCAGCAAAACTAGAACTTCATCGCCGGTATAAGGTGTCATAATATGTATAAATTAATAGATATAGCCTTGTTAGGTTAGGTTGCATTATTTCGGTAAATGTAAAATTAGTTACATTAAAGCACAAACTTCGGTGAAAGTAGATTGTCAACCATTTTGGTATCGGCAAAATGAACTTTCATCTCGACGAGGTGCATTACGTAGTGTACATTACAAATAATCGATCACCCATGCATGCAACATGGACCCGGGGTGCTATCGGGCAGGCCAATTTGTTGCACTGTAGGTGATCCCTGTGACAGCCGGAATGTTGATTGGACCGCCCCAGGGCTAGATTATTGAGCGATCGGGATGGTTCCCCCTCCATACCTCTGATTGCTGTCGTGCCAATGTTTTTCCGACCTATATTCACCCTTAGCCTTTTACCCTGTTACGTAAGTAGATAATAAATAACAAATAAATAAATAAATCCGTGTGTGTCGAGTAGCCCGTGTATCACTGATTGTTGCTAGTCCTAGCTTAGCACATTCGGTCGTAGATTCGGGTTAAGCATGTCGTAATTACATGGTCGATTGCCGCGTAGACCCCCACGGGATCTAGCTCAGGTTATGCGCACCGTATTATTTGCACTGTAGTACGGGGGAAGCTCCTGCCTTGCTTCCCGTAATTTTCCCGATTGTTGTACTCACCATTTTGCATTATTATTATTATTATTTTTTTTTTAATATTTTTTCGGCTAAGTAATGTTCTGTATTCTATTCTCTCTCAAATTAGTGTCTTCGTAATACGTCTTCAATACTAAGACAAGTCACATAGCAATAAAAGTGCCGATTCAATACGAAACAGTTTGTATGGAAAAAAAAATAACAAGCTTTTTTTTTTTTTTTTTTTATTGAACATTCTTACTACTAATTAACATACATTTCAATCGTTTTCATCGTCACAACAAATTATGCTATTTTTTTTTTTTTTTTTTTTAAACATTTGAGTACAAGTGTCCACACGATGATTACAAAATTTATCTATTTACGAATAGCTGTTCATGTCTCTACAAGGTACGAACTGTGTTGTCGTAAATTATGTACATCGCTACTTTATCATAAAATAAAATAAATACATTAACGCAGAGAGAGAGAGAGAGAGAGAGAGAGAGAATATTCACTGTCACGTCATTTCAAGTGACGTCATTTGACGTCAAGTGACGTCATTTCACATAAGAAGTACATAATTATCATATGGTATCATGTTGGTTGAAATACGATTATACTAGCATAAAATATCACGAATGTACAGCATGAATAAAATAGAAAATTAGTTATTTGACTTAAATACGCCACCAATTAAATTACAGTACACCCATGCTGTTCTACGGTAGCCATGACTAGCCGACGAAAAGTACAAGTAAGCCTAGACCTTTGTAAATGACAGCTCTAGGCATCTTTGGCTTCACGGCTTTGATACAATCTTTAAAAAATATACATGAATTTATTTTTTAAATAAATTGTTCAATCATCATGATCCTGCTAAATAAGGAGACCTACGAATTAACATTGATTCACACGTAATTTTAAAAAGCGGGAGACGTCTTTAAAAATAAATTTCTCAATTATCGTTAAAAACGAAACTGAATGTTGTATTTCTGCTAGCTTTTCATCGGATTTGCACGACATCCTCAGCTGTAAATATTGAGCAATTATTTAGTCTTACATGTCCTTATTATCTTATATTTACAATATTTATACATTCCATGTGCATTACCTACTTTTGTTTCGCTTCTCTGCCACTAATGAATTTTTTGGATATTTGGGGCTCAAACTGAATGTTTCGTTCATGAATACCACCTTTACATATTTCATAAAGTCCGTTCCTCTCTCTCAACATACTGAATAACGCCTTACCGTTCTTTCCACAAAATTATACTAATTTACACGGATTATAGTCTGACAAATTGCTTTAATACTATGACATATCTTGCAGGTGTTCTATGCACATATTCACCTCTACCATGTCCGATAACAATGCTCCCCATTCGGAAAAGTTAAGTCTAATTCCCCTGCCCGGAAGATATTTCTTACAAATCGTTGAAAAGTAAAATTCACTCAAACCAACATAAATTTCTCCATCGGTCGAATTTACGGTGACCCATTTGTTATAACCAAGTGGCGCTCTATGCTCTTGTGTTTCTGTAATATATGCGTCTTTTATAAACACGGGATCTGAATGGTCTACGTGACCATCAGTACAGGACATCGTCGTCGCCTTGGTACACGCTTCTATTGCATTATTAATCCATTGCTTCATGTCGTCACAACATAATCGTCGCCATACAGACATGTTAAGAAAAACACGTTTGGATCTCTGAGTAGACACGGGATGTTGTTTCACTGTCTTTAAGTCACTCAAGTTTCTTATTCCGATGTAGGTGTAACCCTTAAAGGAGCAGAAAAAGACGATCCTGAAAAAGTGCAGTTTCTTACAAAAGCTACTATATGTTACTTCATTAGGTTTGTAGGCCTTTGTTGAAGGTGGTCTCGGGTCGCAGCTCGTGGTCGGCTTGCACAAGACTTGACGCTGGTTTTCAGTGAAGAGAAGTTTGAATCTTTTCGGCGCCGTCCAACCCCCAGTTTCGTCGTCGCTGGTCGACGTTTCGGCAAATGAAGTCGAGAAGTCGGCAATTTCAGCTATTTGGTCTGCTTCAACAACTGCCAGATCGAGTGTCAGGTCATTTTCCGACACATCAATAGTTTCGATGCTGCTGTCAACGGTACTGCCACTGCTACCTTCTTCACTGTCGTATTCACTGCCGTATTCACTGCCGTATTCACTGTTGATCTCCTCACACTCTCCGGCCATTTCCTCGATGAAGTCTTCATCTATGGGGTAGCCGAAGCACTCAGGTTGACACTCTGAGAAATCGGGTAGGAGTTCAGTCGATGTTGGTCCACCGTTTCTTCCGTCCTCATCCACAGCATTCATTGCCTCGTTAAGGAGAAAGTCGTCGTCATCGTCAAAAGGGTCACTCAGTTGGGTAGGCTTATCAACAGGTGTACTGCAACGAGGTGGCTGGAACATTGTAACTAGTGAAATATTGAAGATGCGTCTAGCGACCTAACGATTTGAAGTGTGTTGTAGATGTTGGGGTTTTTATACCCGTCTTGCTGTACACTGATTGGCTAGGTTTATGGGGTTATCGCTCATGCACTGTTATCTCAAGACTGACTGGACCCCGATCCCTTGACGTCATCACCACGTCACTTCAAACTGTACCCACTCACTTGGCTGGTTTTTGGTGAATCACACATAACATTCATTTTAATTAATTACGTTGCTGGTTTTAACTAATTAGAATGACCAAACGAATATACGTTCATATATACATCTACTCAACCAACCAACCCATGTGATACTATTACGGTTAGCTTCACTTAATTCAGTTAGCCCCGTAATGTTTCTGTAGGCTATAACAATCGCAATACGGTGAATGTTTCGACGTTATAAATAGGCCTACATATTTTGCTTCTGCTAATCTTTAAACCAAATAAATTTTATTTCACGCTAAATCTTTTTCAAATGTAGTATATTATTATTATTTGTATTTTGTATTTTTTCTTTTTTTTCTTTAAGGGTATTTATAGTTTATTTTTATTTGGGGATTTCAATCATGTAAACATAAGCCTTTTTATTTTTTATTTTTAGTTGTTAAACTCTCACCTATGTTTCATCACTCTTTTGTTAATCATTCACGACACGATTGTAGCCTTTTTGGGTTTCTTAACAATAGGGAAGTATGCGGGTTTTGAGTCACGTCAGATACAAGTGATAATCGCTAGTGATACGCTTGACCCCTGACCTCGATTTGCTTCAAGGGTGTTAACCATGATGTCACAATGTTTACAAATAGTGCTGACCGATGGAAACATGCCTTCGGGCTGTTTGAGCAAACGCCATTTGGAGGGGTGACTAGTCATCACATGGTTGTTTGTCAATTGGTCGGTATAAAAGGGTCTGTACAACTGCATGTGGGGTCACTCTGTTTATTTAATTTTTTGAAGAAAATGAGCTCTGATATCGAACAGTCCGTGGAAATCTATTCCCCTTTCCCACCCTTTCAACCCAAATTTGAGGGGTGAAATCGAATCCACGTTGTCGGCTGATGAAGAGTTAGAGGAAGACATCGCCGTTGAAAGAATGACTCAGGATCAGCTGAACGAGCCATTAATTTTCATGGGCCCCCAATTTATTACAAGATCGTACAAACACCGGATCCATTGTGGCCCACTTGGTGGTGGATGCACCAATCCTGAGTGTCTTTATAACCATTGCCAACATAGACTGACTGTCGACATGCTACCAATACCAGAGCAGTTCGAATGTTTCTATCACTCATTCTTATATAGGATGGCAATGTTTGAACTCTCGCTGGGTCTACTAGTAGACACTTAGACCTCCGTAATAACAACTAAAATCGGACAGGAACGACCAAGAACTCACAAAACGGTCCTTCTCAGGACCCACATAAACGAAAAGAGAACCAATATACCCACTGTTTTCTTAATTATATTCAATAAAATCGTATAAAAAGTTAATGGTAAAATAAAATCAGAAAATAAATGCTCTGATCATACAATGTAAAGTTTAATTCGTAGCTGTTTACGAAACGTACTAATCTACTGAAACAGGGTATGTAGGCCCAGAAAAATAAAATAAATAAATAAATAAAATCATAAAGTAAATGCTCTGATCGTACAAAGTAAAGTTTAATTCATATTTGTTTACGAACTGCTTAAAAACAACATATACGAATCGTACAATAATTTTTTAACAGATAAATCGAATTTAGCTATATCAGCAAATTAGAAACATTGGTGCAACAAGATACTATCTCAACGTTAAGGTGATGTCTTTAAAATACTAGAACTTCGTACACTGTTACATGACATCATCACCCCTTCTTTCTGTCGCCCCTTCTTTCTGTCACCGTCTGTTCTACCAAAGCCCTATTGTGTGTGCGGTCTTCGCAGACTCAAGTCCAGTGCCTCCGTCTGGTAGCATTGTTCACGCGGTCTTCGCAGACTCAAATCCAATGCCTCCACCTGGTACCTCAACCCTCCTCGCTCGGTCTCGCTAGATGCACCTTTAAATCGTTTGGGGTTCGATGTCTCATGAAAGTCGTCATCAGTTGACTGTTCCGAGTCTTCAATAGTCACGACGTCATTATCATCCGTTAGGTCAATGGTTCGATTACCATCACTTTCACAGCCGCCCAAACTTGCGGTGTCGTAGAATTCACCCACTTGAATATAAATGTCATCTACTACCGAGTATCCATTCTCATCGGTTTGGTTCATTATTCTTGTCTCGGATGGGTCAGGTAGCCAAATAACTGACGGCTCCTCCTCCGTTGTGTCCCTGTTGAGTGGGCATCCGTCCTCGTTATAAAGCCAATCATAGTGCATGCTAAGTAGTTGTTCAGAGTCGAATTCTGTCATGAATTCTGTCACACGATCGAGAGAGAGAGAGAGAGAATGCTGAACTGGTTAAAGGCCTGTAGCAAGCTACTGCTGTAAGGATGCTTACTAGGGCCCGGGGTTTTTATACCTGAAGCAGGGTTTCTGATGAGTAAGCTGACCCAACGCTAATCCTACGGCAATCACCATCTGGTCCCCCCTATCTGACGTCACTGATAATTCTCTTTATTCCTGGTATTATCATGTACCCGCCAATGTATTCAACTTAAAAGTTAGTTTTTGTTTTTTACCCTATCGTGAATCATAACGTAGTAACATCTAAGAACTCTGACTGTAACCATATTTTAAAAATAAACGAGTTTATTTGTTATGTATAAACAAACATGAAATCCCGTTTGGTAGTGTGTAATTTTTCTTGTTAGCAGTGATATTTATAGATTGTTAGTACCATTACAAGTATCTCTTCCTACCCATTTAGCAAAAAATTTCCACAGACGCCGCCGTCTGAAATTAAAACAGTTATATATATATATATATATATATGTATTTTTTTTTTCTTTAAATGATCATCTTGTATCCTAAATCAAAATGACGCAGTTGACAATGGTTCGGTTATCATACATAATATCAACCAACATGCTAATGTAGTAAATTTTAATGGTTAACACTCTTTCCAACGACCCTCATTAGGATTCAAGTAGTAATGTCTTGACCGTGTTGTTACGGTACACGTATTAATAAGAAACACTCAGCTTTGTAAGTTTGTACTAACGCTTGTCTGCGTGCAGGTTGCCCGAGCTCAAAAAAGTCAGGCCTTGATTGTTAGGGCCCCTGATTTCTGTACAGTAGCAATTGTTTCCCCGGATGCTTCCTTTGTCCCTCCTTGTTGCACGGTAGCAACGCCCCTCAGGGGCCCACAAGCTGTTCCGCAACACCCATCGCTGAAGAAGGGATTTTATATACAAGTCTCGTCTCGTTGTTTTACGTTTACTTCTCGTAATCCGTTGTTGTGTCTACAATGAGAAACGAAGTGCAACAGCGAAATAACAACACTAAAACAATACTATTTCGGCCCCCCAAAATCACTGCCACTTCGTCTCCCTTGTTTGCCAATTCCGTTCACATCTTTTATCGTGGACCACGATTATTTTTGTGTGTTAGACAATTTAAACCAACCATTAGACTCCAGTTTTCGGGTTAATTTAATTCTTCACACTTAAAAGACCATACCAAGGGTTCACTAGAAAGATTAACGCGATTTGCGTGAACGCTTTATTTATTTATTTATTTATGTATTTATTTATTTATTATGTAACCCGAAACATTGCCTTTCGCGTGTGTTCTTTTTTTTTTCGTCTTAACCGTAATGCTGGGGGCTTTACCTCTCGGAATATTTACCATGCCACGTTATTTTTGATCGTGACCAACAATTGCAGGTTTGTATACAAACTCAAGTTTAGCAGTGCTCTTGAAATAATTAGTTTACGCTGATTTCACGTAGAATCGCAATTAAATGCTCTTAGCTCGTTCAACGAAAGCTTATGCATCGTTTTGTCATTGTTGGGTTTCCAGTCATTCTTTTACGGAAAAGCAAACGTATTTCGCTCGATGTTGATTCGTGAAGTGCTTATTTTTTCTGCTTGTAAGCAAACTACATTTTATTTTGTGCTAAACACTGTTTTCATCTATCGCAAATATATATTTTATTTTGGTTTTATTTCGTCACTACGGATGCCAGTTAGGTCTGCAAATTTCACCATGTGTAGACCACGCTTATTTTCTTGTTAAACAATTTAAACCATTCGTTAGACCCCAGTTTTCGATCGAGACCTCGTTCAGTTAATTTAATTCTTTACACTTAAAAGGTTATACCATGGGTTCACCAGAGAAATTAACGTGTTTGCGTGAACGTTTTTATTTATTTATTATTATAGCAACCCAAAACATTACGTTGTGCGTGTATTCTTTTTCCGTGTTAACCGTAATGCGAGTGATTTACCCCTACTCGGAATATTTACCATACCCCGTTATGTTAGAACGTGACCTGCTATTGTTGGTTTGTATACAAACTCAAGTTTAGCAGTGTTCTTGAAATAATTATGTTTACGTTGATTTCACAATTAAATGCTCTCATGCAGCTCGTTCAATTTATGAGCTTTTGCACCATTTTATTATTGTTGGGATTCCAACCATTCTTTTACTGAAAAGCAAACGTATTTCGTTGGACACAAATTCGTGAAGTGCTTATTTTATGTGTGTGTCCGTATGTATAAGCAAGCTACATTTTATTTCGCGCTAAACGACGTTTTCATCTGTCGGGAATTTTGTATATAGTTTTGTTTCTGAGTTACAACATAGTCAAATTATTTGGTCTTTACCTTAAACAAGAAATCACGAGGTTTTGAGTCATGAATAGGATGCAAGTTATAATCAGTAGTCGGTAAGATATGCCTTATTCTAGAATGTGTCATGACTCTGGGTTCTTTTGGGGTGATATCGATCCATGAGATCACCATGAACCAGTTGATAACATCAGATAAGCGATAGGGATCAGTCACGTGGACATTTGTCATCTCGGCCTGATTCTTGGGGGCTGTAGACCTGACGTCACGATAATGATAACTCACGTCCACCAATGGGAGGAGGGAGTGGATGGCCGATCAGCCTCGCTGACTGCGAGACCCCTCATTCTAACGCCTGTATCCACCGACAACGCTTGTCCTCCTGATGCCCTGCACGCCTGTGCTGCGCTCCCCGCATACGTCGCCTGCTTGTACGGTTAGTGCCCCAGCATGCGTCCGCTCCCCCTGCCCCCCGGTTAGCTTCCCCACGTCTTCACCCGTCCCCATACCCCCACCTTCGTCCGTCCCCAGTGCCCGTATAGCTACACCGCCTTCGTCCACCCCCGTGTCCCAGTCTCCCTGCTAGCCCTTACGGCTTGGTTATGTTTCTGAGGGTAGGGGAAACTCTTTACAGGAATGAACGCTAAACTTGCAGACTCTATGCAAACAGCAACAGCTAACGGAAAATAAAGTTTGTTACTTGGGGGTTATACATACTCCATGTCCAAATTTACAAGTGAATAAATAAAGTAACTAAAAATCATCACGCTTAATTTCCCCCCTTAAAAGTTTAATAAATTACAAAGTCAAATTATTTCTGTTACCATGCAATAAAGATGTGGTATGTTATCTATCTTATCTATGCGTACAAGTCATGGGGGTTGACTCAACTCTATCTATCTATCTATCTATCTATCTTATCCTATATCCCTGATTGGGAGGTGACTGTCTACTATCAGTAATGACTCACTGATTAGGATATCTGTTATCACTAATCAATATCTAATCATCGGAGACTGTTGTGGGGTCCACCCCGCCCAAACGGGGAAACCCCAGAACAGGTTCTAACTCTCTCTGGTATCTCCTATTTTTTTATGTGGGAGATGGGGGGTGGCTGTTAAATCGAATAAACAACTGTGGCGCATGTTTTGAAATCATTTTTTCACATTTGAATTTTGTCAAGTTGAAATAGTTAATCTCCATTCTGAGACCCAGATTTTAGAGGAGCAAATTCCTCATAACTTCCCCAATTTTTTTTAATTAAAAACTATTCCAAAAAGAAATAAGTCTTATTTTTTATGTTTTTTATTTAGGTTGTGAGGTCAAAACGTACCCATACTATTTGAAAATCAAGGTAAGCGTGTAACCCCAAACAAAAACGCCAAGGGGGCGACTTTTAGGGGGGATGAAATTATTTCTTTTTTGTTATCTAAGGTGTGCTTTTATCCTATGAAATCTTTTGTTCCAGAGTAAATGATGCATCGTTGCAGAGATATGGAGTGAGTAAGGTTACGTGAATCAGCCTGTATTTCGTTACTCATACCCAAATTAATTTTTAAATAATAGTTTAATATATTTTAATTTTATTTTGACTAATCTAGAGTCGTTTAATGCAGTCATCAGAGTTAATGCCGAAGAGGATGTTTCCTTGATGGGGAATGCCCGGGTGCATGTTGGCAGGAGGTTGTTACTTTGATACCATTAATGGCATGTCCAAAAAAAAAATAGTTATTTATGGTGGAGTGGTTAGTGTGTAAATGATTATTGATAAATTATATTTCTGCTTTCAGAGAGCGGAATCGATGATGAAGCCTTTTATCTACTCGACACTGACTTTATTGCGGAAATTACAACGAAAGTTATGGACGTACAACGAAAGTGGGGCTACACATGAAGTTTCTCACCAAAGCCTGTAAACCGTTATCTGTATATGAAATGGATCAGGCAGATATGTATCCAGCAGTCCGCTCAGAGAGGGGATTTATAGGCCTAATAAGATAAATAAATTTGTATTTTTCTTTATAGAATTTGCGTTACAATTCATTTGTAATTTTTATCGTGAGCAAAACTTCACAAACGTAAATTGAAACAGATAATGACTTTGCAATTGTCCAACAACTTACACAGCACTTGATTACCGTGGTGTTTCGTCTTAATTGGATAAATTATGTAGATTTGTAAATACACTCAACTACATATGCTATCAGAATGACTTTAACATAGTTACATTGTAGTCCAGAAAGCGCGCAGCCTTATGTTTTTCTAAAATAAAATAGATTAGCTCTGAATCTTGCTTCTATTATTATAGCTACTGACCTCATTAACTAAAAAAATTACCTACTAGGTTTGCCGTAAAACTGTAAAGCAATTCGGACCAGAGTTGGACCTTTCAGTCATTTGCGTCAAGTTTTCGACGGTCTAAGTACCTAGTCGCAACATTAAGTTGACATCATAGCCCAAATAATAGATTAATCACGAGCTAATAGTTCACTGTAAATGTTGTATTGCGGAACTAATGGATTCTGGTTATGGCGATTATTTCATGTACGATCTTTGGGGCAAATAAATCTTGTCTTAGCATCAAACCACGAAGCCTTTCATTTCCTCCATAATTAATTTTGGTGCTGAAACCGGGAACATAAGCAGATGACCGATGTCTGATTTGGATAAACAGAAACGGCTTCGGACGGCTGCTAGGACCTCAAGAACGAAGGTTGGGAAGAAGCAGGAAGCGACCATCGTTGCTACGGACACACATGAAGTTGAAGAAATGTTGCAACATGTGAACACGAAGGAGGCTGAACTGAGTAAGTTGAACCTTGAAATATGCGATAAACTGACAGTAGCTGATGATTTAGAAGC
>JAQIUY010000075.1:0-11136 GCA_034697085.1 Lithobius crassipesoides
GACGTAGGGCATCACCAACATTACAGCCCTATACGTCACACGGCCTCCACCTCTCCATCTTGCTGTCCAACATGTCGCCATGAAAAGGTCCGCAATCTCATTCCTTTTATTGTGCATCCATGCTGAATCATGCCTAATCCTCATTTCACAGCCTATCGCCCTTCAGTTGAACCTGCAGGTATGAATTTTGCATTTGTTATTCGCAATATTTAGCCATATTCTGTGACGAATTTGCCCAACCCCAACCCCTTCCCGCGAATTACATTCTCCCCTCCTCCACTGTATTTGGTCCAACCTGCCAACAGTTTATTACAATTGGATTCCAACATTAAAACATTGAAACTGACACTTGTGCCATGAGTCCTAATACACATGCATAATACAGACACACACCTTTGTGCTACATCACACACATAACACATTTTGACTTGGTTTCACCCTCCTTCACTATTCATCGTCTCCTGCATGAAAAAGACAACGAATTTCTGCCGAAATATTGATTTTATCTCACTACCTGTGTTCTTAATTTATTGATTCGGCTTGGGGTTCTGCCCCATATCTTTTTATCTCACTACATGAGTTCCTGAAATTTTGATTCGACTAGTGGTTCTGCCCCCAAATACTTGTGATTGTGCGTTCGTTTTTAATTGCACACCAGTCGGCTAAATTCATCAATTAACTGTTTATATCGGGCTGTTGTTCAGCTGCTCCTACTGTTCTTCCTTGCACAGCAAATTTGTTTTGAGTATAACGACTTTGATTATTGGCCGATCTTCGTTCCGATTTTTTTTTTATTAATCATTTTCCACCTATCCCTGCAACTTTTTGACATTTTCGGTATGGCATCTACGAGTAGAAAAAGATAGCACGCTAATGACCTAGATGATAACGTTCAAGGTTATGTTTTTTGGTGTTATTGAGCGTGTTTTTTTTCATTATAATAATTTTTTTACCCAGTCATTCTGATTTTTTTTTACTGTTTCCAGACTTTTTGTCACCCAGTCAATCATTTGCTCCATTTCAACTGATCTGACTTAATCTACCAGCCTAACCTCTCTACGGGTAACCTAATTTAGCCTACGGTAAGTACGCAAAACTGCTACAACTAAAGTACCGTTCAATGTAATAGACGTTAAAATTTTCCCAACGGCTATTTTTCCCGCTAATTTTATGATTTTATTTCCAGGCTTATTAATTTCTGTTCCCTACCCCCCGCGACAACTGACAAACTAACTAGGAAACTTTAGCTAGATGATAAACAATTAGTATAAAAAAAACAGAGCGTTTGATGTCTAGAGTAAGGTTTACCGAAACTTTACATCGATCCTTAACTAGCCTCGATGTGAGCTATCCTAGGCCAGTTAAAGAGTGGGCGTGGGGATAAAAGCGTCACGTCTTCATCGTGGGATCGGACCATCGCGGGTTCGATTTCCGGTGATGTCACTCCGACGAAATTCAAGTGCATATTATGGATGGAATGTATTTATTTAGTGTATTATTTCGCTGTTGAGCTTTGTGTTCCCACTTATGGGGAACTATGGTTTACAGCGATTTCTTCCGTTGAATTCTCCTAGGCTTAGTTTTTTTTAATCCATAATATTACACTGTTTATTTGATTTTAAAGCTTACTCAATGCTTTTTAGTCGAAACGTACAAAAATTAATTGAGGCCTTGAAAATACAAATAGACCATGTCCATTTCCTAAAAATTGAGCTACTGATGTTATATACTGAAGCAAACAATGACCTGCCATTAGCAATCACAACTGTTGCGGAATAGCGAAGAACTAAGTTTTAGCACCAGGTGGCACAACTAGACCAAAGCCAACTAGCTCTTTCTGTTCGCTTACAAGCTGACAAAGGCCTTTGTTTGCAAAGAAGGTTTGATAAAAGGACATGGTCTAGTTGTATTCTCAGGGCCTCAATTGGGCCTGATGGAGTCTGCCTAGTGTGAACTTCTTAAAATTAACTACCAAGTATACATACCAAACTGTACTACCAAAAATGCATTTCATACACAATAATGGGGAAGGCGAGCCCTTTATTTAAGGGAATAGGAGCTGCTTTTGGAGCATTGTGTGGTATTGTAAAACTGGTGCTTGAGTACGATAACGCTGCTTCTCTTGGCACAAACCGGCTATCTGCAACTGTTGTAATTGCTGAGAAAGCACTTGCAAAACTTTTAATTCAGCATCAGAGAGATTAAATTAAATCTGTTTGGTGGATTAAATGCAATTAGGAAGCATGTGCGTATTGCTATGGCATATTTAATGCGATTGGGAGGAATGTAATCATTGCTTTGGCAGATTTAATGCGATTGGGAGGAATGTAATCATTGCTTTGGCAGATTTAATGCTTATGGGAGGAATGTAATCATTGCTTTGGCAGATTTAATGCTTATGGGAGGAATGTAATCATTGCTTTGGCAGATTTTGTCACTATAACTTCGAGGCCGCAGTAAATCTTTGTATCACACGTAGCCTTAAGCCTCGCCAATCCGAATGCAGATCCAACGTTGTGAATAGTAAACAAACTGGATTTATTCTACTGAATAATGTCTAACGAATATTGACTTAAAATTGTCCAATGATGGTTAGGTTAGGAAAAAAATAGTAATCCTTGCCGGCCCATACCCTGGCCATGATAGACCATACATGGAGAAATACAACGACTGGACCGAAGAATAACCATAACGTTCGTTCAAAACATTTTTCCCAATAACAACAACACTATACAAGCGCCCTCTAACCCGGCAACCCGCCAACCGGAAGTGACGCAACGATACAATAACGAAATCGAAACCATGACCGAAACTCTCAAGGCTTCACCCTAAAACTCTCCTCCCTGACGTCCTTCCCTACTTGCTGGTTACCGGTTCACAACTCAATACAAATAAATAAAACACACAACACTTAACAAAAGTTTTAGCACCAACCTGAAACTACAAACCCCTCAATGCAGAGCTTGGTACGATTCTCATGGATCTGCGTCAGGCAATGCTAAATATAATTTTTGCATGCGCAGGGATAGCGCACGGCCACTCTTGACTTTCGTAATAAGGTCAGCCCCCAACTTGCTTGCCTGGAAGAAACTTCTATCGCACCGTATTTTGTTCTACTTGCTCCTGCACACATGCCACCTGCACCCGATAATGTTTCGATCTTGCAGATGCACCCAGTGAATCCATAGTCTTGACTGCAGCTTGACTGTCCGTCTCGATCTGTGTAGGAACGCCCTCGGTAGCGTCACTCAGACCCAACTCTTCAAACATATCTCGTAGCCAATTCCGACTCGGCCACACTTAGGGTCACTTGCCAAATCTTGTTAACTTTCCACAAGATGAGTGACCCCCCACAAGTTAACTACATAGGCGCCATAGCTTCGACCATCCTTGGTCGCGTTCCATGCCGCGTCAGACTGGCCGCTGAGCGGACGTGTGTCCCCAAAGTGAAAAAAAAACGGTAGTCAACTGTCCCTTTGACTATCGCAGAACCCTCTTTGCCGCTTTCATGTGGCACAATCGTGGGTCTTCGCAGTACATTGCCAGTACGACTATCACAAATGTCAGATCCAGGCGCGCTCCACCCACCAGGAACAACAGACTCCCTGTAATCTCTCGAAATTCCCCCTTTTCACACTGCTAAGAGTCAACACACTCGTCAATGTGCGATACCTCTACCCCCAAGCATTTCGAGGCTATTCACCTCTCTAGTCCGAACCTATGGAGCACCTTACCCACATAAGAGGTCTGGTCGAGGTATACACCTTTCCGATCCCGAGTAATCCTCATCCCTAGGAAGGAATCAGAACCAGCAACGTGCATTTCAATGAGCTTGCTCACGTCGTTCTGAAATTTGTCCAACATCCCATCCGTCGGCGAAGACAGGAAATCGTCCACGTGGGCCGCCACTAGTAAGATGTCTTCCCTCGAGCGCCGATAAAACTAACAGGGGTGAAGTTTTGATTGGCACAAACCGGCCTTCTTTAAAGCCTCGACCATATGCAAATATCAACACCTTCCGCTGTGGAGACACCCGTACAAAGACTTCATCAGCAAGCACACCTCATCAACAGAAAAATGTTAATTGTCAGTGTAAAGAGATCGTATGTCACCCTTGTACTCAAAGTGGTCACATAGCTAGATTATGTAAACTTTTTCTCAATAATACTAATCCCCTCAAAACTCGGGAAACCAAGTCAAGCTTTCAGGGAAGAGGGAATGATAAGTAACTCAAATTATTGTGTCCCCACTGACCTTTTTTTCAGTAAATCTGTACACATAGAAAAATATCGCCAACTGCAGCTGGTATCACTATATTTCTCATTAGCAAAAAAGATTACTATATCCTTTTTGTACAGAAAATGATCGCATTTAATTTTGTATTTGTGTAAAATTTCGGCACAGATCACAGTTTTTGAGAAAATAGTCAAAAACTAAAATTTGCCGCCATTTTTAAAGATGGCGGCAGGTTCCCGGACCCCAACTTTTGAAAACTTTTGATATGTTAATCAGCACATTTTTATCGGCGCAGGATAGAAAAACAATGTATTTTGTTGTAGTTGTTTTGATGTTAAGGGTATTTTTGCAATAAATTCCTTTCACTTGATACGAAGCTCTGAAAGAAGTGTGGGCCCAATAATCATGCCGAAGTAATGAAGGCAATCAAAATGACAAATGGGACTAAAAATCATTAAAACAGGCTAGTACGTTTAGAGAAAAAAATGTCAAGGCCCCATCTTAGCACAAACAGTTACATGCAGGAAACAGGAACAGGAAATAAAACCACACACAAATCAATCCGGTAAAGTACTTCCTGGCAAGGCCAAGGATTGCACCTATGATGCATATTGGTATGCAGATCACGTAGTATTCAGTCATTGTGTAAGGAGCACTGATCTGTAACATACAAAAGAACAAAATATAACTTATAGCAAAAAGCAAGAAACAGTGGAGGTATGTTTTAATTGTAATAATCCATGGCAGATGGGAGATGTAATTTTTGTATTTTCCTATGGGGGTGGGGGTATCATTTTTTTCCAAAAGGAACAGCTTCTTACGGCATACTTGAAAAATACTTAAGCCTGCTTTGTATACCATAGTGAAACGGCATTTGAAGATTCAAACAATGATCTTTGAGGAGTTGAATAAGAAAAGTTTCAGTGCTTAGTATCGTAAAATAATGAATCTCAAGGTAGAACCTGGTCCAAACCGAGGATAGCAGGCGGATGCGTTTTTTTTTTAATTGATATAATGTGGTGTCTAGAGCTTTGTCCAACGTAGAATTTTTCACATAATGAACAAGGGGATGCGCATGTTAATGGGGCGATAATATCCCACCACTGTAAAACCACTGTTAATTGGTGTTCCTGTATCCCATCAGTGTGCCACCACTAGTAAAGTGTGTCAGTTTCTACTTTTAAAGTTCCAGCATGGTTTTCCTTTGCTTAACGGCTCGTGGTCGGGGACATAACTTATCGGTAGTTCACTGCCACAAGGGAGGTTAAATGCACTTAAAAATTAAGAGTTCATTCCCAAACGCAGCAACAAAACAGTCAGAATTTTTAAACAACAACAATAGGTTTATTCGCAGACTTTCTTACGGATGACAGGAATGAACTAAGTTACGAAAATAATTTGCAGTTGCAAGTATTTTTCAAAAGTTACAAGTTACTCTCACTAGAACAAATAAAAACAAGCTACTTAGGTCTTTTGCCTAAGCTGCGCATCAGTAACGCTACAGGTCCAGACAGGAATAAAACAAACGAGTTTAGCACTTGCCTACACAAGGCAACAAACAACCCTTGTCAAGAAACAGGCAGTTTGCTAAAAACACGAAATAACTATGTTATGCGAAGAGTATTAGCCTAACACACGGCGTAACACTCTTATACGAAGAATATTAGCCTAAAAAGGTTCACATGGCTAGTGAACTTTAAAATGCAACATTATTGGACTCTGCCTACAGCACCGTCCAAGATCCAATCCCTCTGCTTTGGGCATAAGCTCTCGCAGCAACCCGGGAGAAAAGACAACAAAACAGCCTCGCGGCTCCCTACTTAAGGGCCAGAGCGCTGACGTCGGGGAGAGCTTTGAAGCCCTGATTGGCTGGCGCAAAGGACACTCGATTCCTTAAGCCGGACTTATAGAAATGGCGCAAAGCCATTCTCCTTGCACCGGAAACGTGACTCAACATCCAACATGCAACCAAACCGACGTGGCAGCTCCAAGCAGCCAAGAATTATACCTTATTTTACGTAAGGTTTAAATTAAGTATAAATTAAAAGTAAACAAATAATAAAATGTACAAGAGCTCTCGAAAGTAAATGCAAATAAAATACAATACAAATCTTCGGTCGTTATCAGTTTGACGTCACGGTTCGAATTATTGTAAAAATTCGTGGACAAATTATATTATAAACAGAAGCACGTGTTCGTGTATATAATTATACAATCCATTGGTCATGTCTTCTGATGGTCAACTCCGTAACAACATTTAATTTCGGTTTAGTCCAAATCTATTTGAGATTGTGTGGTGATAGGGAAACAACTTTTATATTAAAGTTTTTTTAATGGCATGTTTGTCCCGAAACGTACTAGCCTATGTTTTATAATTTTTAGTGCTGTATGCTATTTTGATTGCTTTCAATATTATTTTATGCACATTTTATGCTTTTAAACAATGCCAAAGTAAGTTAGGGACCGGTCATAAATTCAACGTTCATACTGACCTGGAAAGTTAGTAAACGACAGGAAAATGAAATCCGGTCAGAGGAAAAAAAAAATTGCTCAAAATGGCAGGGAAAGTCATGGAAAGTTGGAATCCTTTGATACTTATTTAGTTTTCTTAGTTAGGTTTTCAGGCCACTATGGAAATTATGTTTATTTTGTAGTAAGTTCACTTCACTTCCAGGTTCCCAGCTTACTGTGAGACGTTAGCTTGTTGGTTATCTTCTCCCACTTCTTTCCTACTAGAGCATTTTGGTCAGGGAAATACGAGAGAATTCGGCAGGGAAAGGCAGAGAGAAGTCATTTAGATATCAGTATGAACCATGTAGTTACTACCTGGGAAGAAAGGAGGGAAATAGGGAGGGGAGGCACGATTATATTTCCTTTTGGAGACGTGAGATAATTGGCAACCCCATGAAGACTAACAAAGACACCGAATGACACCGAACTTAAAACAGTGACGCGGAATATGCAAGATGAACTTTTTTTTTTACATTAAAAGGGCTAATTTTCTGTGGTATTTTCGAGGGAGGGAAGGACACATGTTTTTTATTTTATTTGTTTTGTAGAAAACGTACAGCTCTTGTTAAAAACAATCTAGGTGGTAAATATAAATAACTTGTGTCTTAACTTTGTGTCGTTTAAAGACAGTTAATTTGGCCTGTTTGTTTCATTCCAGCTATCTCGAAACCGAAGATGATGTTCAAAGCATTGGTGCTTGTGTTTGCCTGGTTGGTCCGCATGGAATCAACCGATGCTAGATGCAACTGGAACACTATCTGTAGAGTGTCCGGACCAATGCACTACTGCGGGTTTGACGGGCCAGAGGGACCCTGCATTACTGGACACGTTTACGAATGCTCCCCCTCCACGGGACAATGCTGCGACCACGGGCCCCGAGACAACTGCCAGGAGATAGGCGATGAAGGAAATAAATAAAAATAATATGATTGAGTGAGAAAATTTGTCTTTTTTGTCTTGCAGTCATTACAACTAAAGCTATATGTGCTATGGATTATTTTAAAGTGTTAGAATATACTGGCTGTTTTAAAAACCTAACACTTTCGAAGTATTTCTAAGTCAAAATCGGTTAAAAAAATATATATAAAACAGGACTTGGATTTCTGGATTGAATTTACGATTCTGAGACGAAATGATGGGGTTCCCATTTTCCCTTTTATTCTGACTCTTTGTAAAATGTTAGCACCCTTCAGAACCAGAAAGGGAGAGTGACGATCTCGAGTTAAACGGGGGAGTGGGGGGGAGTTTTAGAAGTCCAAAATAACTTCTAAACGTTTAAATGTTCAACTGTTAAAGTAATCAAACCTTTACACTTCTTCTGTTCAGATTTATAGCCCCTCCTACCCGAAATACTAACATATTAACATGATTGATTTTTAGTTGTAACTGTTTTCGTTGGGAGCTGGATTTGTTGGGGGTCACACAGGCCCCCTCCACCTATTTTTTTTTACGTGAAACATCTTAAGCCACTCTGCCAAATTCCAGGCAGACTGAGTTGCTATGGTCAATACTTGACGTGGTTACGGATGTGAGTACCCCCTCTTAACACTCGGTAGTGACATCACACTCGGGGCCAACGATCCCAGCAAACGATTCAGGCGCGGCAAACTAAAGGCAGGGTATTTAAAAAACCCTGCACTTCGGAATACTTCTACGACCAACAACCATTTCCCATTACTGTGAACTTAGAAAAAAAAATGTGAATACCATTGCACAAAAACAAAATGAACGTACAGAGAAACAAGCAAATACAATCGTGGGCACAAGCATACAGCAGCAAGGGAGGGCAGGTTCATCCAATCCCACCACCTTGGAAATGAAAATAAATAGTGTAGGTTTGAAAAATAAGTCAAACAGAAGAATACTTTCCTGAACATAAGATCATCCCCTGAGGACAAAACCAAGGTCCGCAAATTAACATAATTCCGTAGGACGAGTCTGGACATGCCTATTCACATGTACATAAAATTAGGCCAACCATGAGAGAGAGTTTCCAGAACCTTTTGAGATTTCAAAACTTTTTATAAAATATGAATCTGCCCGTGGTAGCGGATTCACAAGGAAGGGATTTTGCTTCTTTTCAACTGCACCCCACCTCACCTGCTTACGAAATTTTATTGGCGATCCACGTCGGGGAGCGTGGGGGTTACGGAATACCCCTAGATAGTGGGATATTCCAATTCGTCCAAATCCGATCGTGTATCACACATCGTGGAATGCAGCGATACACTCGGGAATCTTCCTTGCGAGGGGACTTGCTGTGGGGGGGTGGGGGGTATGGTCTGGAATACTACAAGAAGTTGGGGATCCGAGGGCCCTCCTGTAGAAAATTTTTGAAAGTTAGGCACCCCTCTTCTGATTTATAGGCGTTTCCAGTCTTATTAATGTAAATCAGTGGAATTTTTTACTGTAGCAGTGAGAAAATGTAACTTCCGGTTGTGCATGTGTGTACATTTCAACTTCCGGTCGTGACGTCACTTCCGGTCTGTGCAGACGCATGTGACATCACTTTCGATCTGACGTCATACTCGGTTTCTGTTTCGATTGTGACGTCACTTCCGGATTCATCTTCGATTGCTATACTTTCCCACCAGATGGGGGCACCAACTGCACCAGGATTGTTTCGATTTCCGGTTTCGATTGTCATACTTTACGACCAGATGGCGCCACCTACTACATCAGAGTCGATTTCGATTTCCACTTTTACTTTCGATTGTCATACTTTACCACCAGATGGTGCCACTAGACATATAATAGATGGCGGCACCTACTATATCAGGCTTGGTTTCAATTTCCGATTTCACTTTCGGTCACCATAAAGACCAAACAGACGGCGCCACTAACCGCATCAGGGTTGGTTTTGATTCCCAATACTAGTGTTATTACTTAAGAAACAGGTATCTCGTTTGCCATACTAATGACTTCACCACCAGATGGTGTCACTCTCGATTGTCATAAAGTTTCACAGCGACTATACTAGCGTTTTTACCTATACCATTAATAAACAGCTATTTCCTAACAATTAACCTTAATGCACGGTTGACTTAAGCAAATTGTATCCACAGCAATAAATAAATTCACAACGAAGTTGGTTTTATATGATATTTTTCCTGTCATCTTCCGGCTAACGCTTAAAGTCACTGGCACTCAGAGATAATTTATTTTGAGCCATGTTGGAAAAAAATCATTCCTAAAGCTTCGAATTACGAGAGATGAACGAATTGACTACAGACACTCTTTATAACATTAGGCCCAAGAAGAAGCGAAAATGGATGTAAGTGGATGGGTCACGTTCGATCAAACGGGTTAACTAACAACGAGCCTGGATATTAGAGAGGAAAGCACGGCTGCAGAAGCGACCGTCTGGGAGCAGAATTTTATAGTGTGAGTAATAGACGGACGGGCAGACGGGAGAGTGGGCAACCAACATTGGCAGATTAAAAAGGAAATAAAGTTATTAGCTTACGTAACGTCGCCCGGGTAATCGACCAATTCGGCGGAAGTACACCCACGCACGTCCGCGATCTCACGTAAAGCAGAGAGCGAAGAAATACCAATGGTTATTAGAAAATGGGCTTCGTTGTTTACCGATGTGACTGAACCATAGGTACAACCCACACGTACACTCAAGATCCCCTGGCTGAACTCCCTCAGAGGTCATGAAAAACTATAAAAGCTTCAGGTTCGGCATGAAATTACGCATCCTGATCTCGACTGTCGATGCAACATCTTGGTAAGTACATACTATCGTATAATAGTCATGTGTATTCTGAAATATTGATATTTATTTTAGTTATTTATTCTCAGGCCCCCGAGTGCGCTAATATATCGTTAACGGCTGGTCTATTTTCGCTAGGGGTTACGCTTCATTTATCCCTAAGCAACTTTGCATAAAAATTAGAAATCAGAAATCAGAAATTCACAAAACACCACCAAATAATTTAATCAATATTCAGCTGTACGATTGGACCGTGAGTATGAAACAGTTAGAAGTTTGGGTCAGTGCGCCGTGTCAGCAAAGACGTCTACACCAATCGTCGGATTTATTAGTAACGGTGACACGAGGGATACGTTTGTCAAGCATCAAGGAACGGTAGCATTGAACAGAGCGCAATGCAAAAATTGGCTTCACATCAGCTGGCCATTAAGTCTCACCCGAGCAGAAAATGCTTGAACCGGGTAATAATCACGTGTATCTATGTTAGTAAATCATGAGATCCGTATATCGGTACACACAGTCAAAATATCTTGATTTTATTGATGAATCTGTAGAATTTAATACGGTTGAATGGAGCATAATGGCAATCAGTTCCCAGTCTCGATGTACCTGGCCAGTTGAGATTCACGAGCGAATTAATTTCAGTTAAAGTTGAACGAGCTGATACTATA
>JAQIUY010000076.1:0-11116 GCA_034697085.1 Lithobius crassipesoides
TTAGAGGGAGAAGTTTTCAATTGTCTATGGCAGAGCTCGCCAAGCATAACTAGTAAGGGCTACCGCCCTTACTAATAATACGTTCTATAGGCATGCATTACTCACTATATGTGGACTCCCACTCTCTATTGAGGGCATCTTCATCAACGCCACTTCATCAAACGCCCACCGGTCACCCCAGACCCCTGTTCGGCCTGATTCAACCTTCCACCCCTATATTCTGAGACCATTGGAACGATTTACGACACAAAAATTGAAATTTTGAAATTCAGTAACTTCGTGTCATCCCAGTTTAGCCAACCTCCCCTAATGATTCAAAAACGAGGAGAAATGATATTAAATGAGACCAAATAACTAGAATTGTGGGGCCTACATCGAGAACTGGTTCTGTGACACCCTGTTGGAAAGTACATCCATAAACGAAAGGTTATTTTGACAGATAAAACAAAGTTGGATTAGGTTATAGCAAGTTTTATAGCCTAAATTCAAAAGCCAGCTGGAGAAATACGGTCGAACTTCTGTCAAATTGGATCACTAAAAAAGAGAAGTTGTCAATCCACTGAAACCTAAACTTCTCTGATCCCCAATTAAAACAAAGATTTAAAAATAGGTTAGACATATACTTACTTTAAAAAAAATTAGAAGTGCCTTTTTGGTTGCCTCCTGAAATAAATCAGGACTGTGCAAGAATTGCCGGTCAGAATAAACGACGAAACGGCAAAAAACGACGAAACGACAAAAAAGACGGACATCATGACACTCTAATCGGAATTCATAGTTTTCTCTGACACAATCATTATTTCCTATGCAAGAAACTACTAGATACTGTTTTCACACTTAAAATGGTAACAATACGAAAATAGCATAGCAACACTAAAATAAAAAAGGCTATCGACCAACGTTAAGTATGAAAATCGCATCTAAAATCGCCACAAGACAAATAGCAATAATATTATGTATTATTTTGATGTCACTCTTTGTTTTTTCATTTTTAGTTTTAGTTTTGTTTTCGCTTGTAGGTAAAAAAAAAAAAAAGATATCTGAACAGTTTATGCAGACCTACTATTTTAAACAAAGTTCCGGAAAACCCAAGTTTGAACGCCAAGTAATTACGTTACGTACAGCTGAAGAAAAAATATATAAAATGCCACCATTGGTAAGTTAAACTATGTTTGAGATTTAAGGCATTTCAAGCATCAAAGCACGCTAAAGAAAAATTCATAAAATTTATCCAAGTTTTAAACAAATCAGATACATGCCAATGCTTACTGCTATCACCGCCTTAAAAAGGCCAAAAATGCTAGCTACTTGCAAACTCCATGGAATTTACAACAAATATTTGCATGTCTGAGAGTCACAAATATTTGATTGACGTTGATGCGCTTTGCACGTTAGTGTAGAGCACTTTAGCCAAAAAATATTTATGTATATTGATCGTTCGTGCACTTTAGCCAATAATTCCATATTTATGAAACGAATATAGCATATTTATATTTTGAGTAGGCCCTATACCATAGCCACGGCCAAAAAAATACGAAAAACTATTTTAATCATGATACAATTGCATAACAAAAAATATTGGATATAAATCGTCTAATTAAATGCGTGTGTGCTCGTTTTAAAATTGATTTATATGAAATTACATCGTCATTTCAAACTGTTTGAATCGATAAATTGTTAATCCCGGTGCACACACAGCGGACAAAACTGGAAAAAATCATTGCAGTTCTAGGGTGTCCACACAGAATAGTTTCAGTTCCGTATCTTCACGCAATTCAGCGGTATTTATAATTGAAGATATGCTGCGTATTTGCATTTTTCGTAATTTGTGTTGAAATAAATATTTCACGTGCACAACGATGAAGTTTAGTCATCCTTGAATTAAAAAAAGGGAAAAACATAACAAACGTAGCCTATTTTCGATCTTCCCGTCGTATTGCCATCCATAGCTGAAAAAGGAAGCCTGAGGATAATAAGTTTGGTACCAATTATTGCTTGCGAACTTGTCCATGAGGATAATAAGTTTTAGTTGGCTGCTAAAAGTTTGGCACCAATTATTGCTTGCGAACTTGTCCATGAACTCGAACAGAATGTCAAATAATAATTATTTTGGAGTATGCCCGCTGACTTCTAAATTGGACCCACGTTATTGCATACGAGTGATTATTAATTTATTGAAGAATATTTTTTTGCTGATATTTACTGCCATATTCAATTCGTATTTGAAACTCGCATTTAATTTTTAGTAAATATTGATGAAACGTTTTTAGTTTTGGAAACAAATTACTTACTGTGCGTTAATTCCCAAGAATAAATGCAACAAAGATTTTAAACGAAATAAATAAATGGATATAACCATTGCTGTATGAAATATTTACTACAGAATTTTTAATTACCCATCTTGAAAAATTACACGTGTAATATTGGAGTACTGATTATACAAAGCATTACTAATAAAACATGAGACCATATTTTACAAGCATGGATACTAACTGTAATATTAGCACAAACTCCAACCCAATAATTGCTCCATTTATTGAATAATGCATTAAGAATATATTCTCGGACGTTTCTTTGAAATTTAACAGTGTGACTTGTAATCGCACAACCGACAAAACTAATAAATGTTATTTGTTATTACTTCAAACTAGCCAGTAACTATTCTTCAGAGCCAAGGTTTGCTACACCTTCTCGTTTTAACTTGAGATGGATAATAAAAGGTACACGCAAAGAAATGCATAATAGAAACTTCGATTTTTACTTATGCTGTGATTCTTGGAGTTTTATATTCTAAAAAAAAATGTCGCCTATTTTCTTATTGTGCAAGTTTTATAAATGACGACTTCGAAAGGCAACTGACTTCTAATCTTCCCTCACGAGTGGTCCAGTTCTTCAGAGTGTAATTTCTTGTTGTGAGTAACAAGTGCCCGGGAATTACGGAAGGAAGCGTCACATTTCTTGCACTTGAATAACGTGCTGCCCACGTGCACGAATTGGTGACGTTTCAGGTCTTTGGGGTGTTCGAAACGACTAAGGCATTTTTGACATTCATGAACTCGATTTCGTTGCTTCTGGACCATCTTAGGACTTCGACATTGGTACTCCCTCTTTTTTATCTTGTGATTGGAATGGGACTGAGCTATGTGTATCCCTAGGGCACGTTTCGTAGCAAAACAGGTGCCACAAGTTTCGCATTTCGATACGCCTTGCCTAACGTGTACAGTTTGATGAACTTCTAGTTCAAGTTTAAGGGAATACTCTGCTGTGCATTCACAGCATTTAAATGGTTTTGAAGTAGAATGAACTCTGCTTTTGTGCAGCTTTAAATTAACTTTTCTTTTGAATGTGGCTAAACACAAATCGCAGACGAACGGCCTTGCAGCGTTATGGACTACTAAATGACTTTTTAGGCCAGATTGCTTCAGAAATACCGCCGAGCATGTTTGGCAAATGAAAGAGCTATTGGAGGCATTGGTTGGTGAATCTTTAGAATTCGAAGGGCCGTTTTGAGACACCGATACGTTAGCAATAAGAGAAGCCGACTCGTTCATGGTTGTATTTCAGAGTTACTTTCCCAGAGAATAAGATCTGTAAAGACATATACATATTAAAAACATTAATAAAAAGTAAACTAACAACTCTTGTTAAACCTAAATAACCACCAATAGATGTAATTATTAGTTTGATTACAATACCTCTAGGGAAAACTTCCAGTTCGTACGATTTATTACACTTTGTATTAATTGTTCATGAAATGGTGAAGGTCAACCATGAAAATTATACTTTCTGAAACCTTAACCGTCTTAACACGTATGTCATTACTATGTGGGGACTTAAGTTGTCTTAATATATCATATTAATAATCAACAGCAAAGGAGCCTACTGCCAGATCGACTACGGAATCATAAACGGCAAAATCATTTCATGTGTCATCGTGAGGCCAGGTGTCGAATTTGAGCCTTCAAATTCCTTTTTAAATTAATCTATGAGCAGCAGATACACTAAAATATCGTGACGTAATGTTATGTGTGTTAAAATGTGAATTCCATCCCTTCACCTAAAAATCATTATAATGATTAATTGTAGTTTCGTTACTTTGCTTTATACTTTTTTATTTACTTTCCATTCTAGTAGCAGCATGGAAAAGCAGCTTATAGGAAAACGTCGCCATTTATTAGTTAACATTAGAGAGAGTTGTTTACATGGTCGTCATTCCGAAGCCAACGACATCATCAACGCCGGCCGCTGGGGATAGCCAAAAGCTTTGTATGTCAGGTGGCGCCGGGCGTGAATGCCCCGTCAAATCAGACAACAATTGTTGCCATAGCAAAGGTTACATGCGCAACAAGAAGTACTGGACATTATTCCACGTAACAACTGAATGTGTAATAATCTCAACACACAATACAAAAAAAACATGAAGCCAAGTAGGGTGTTCTAGTTGCGTTTTTCGTATTGGGCAAATATTGTTTCTGAAACCTTGCTCTTCCATAAATTCAATTCAATTCACCGCACGCCCTAAAAAAATATGATTTCTCAACAAAAACCATAAACAGTCAAAGGTGCTCTCAAGTTACGACACGTTTCGTCCATAAAAGTTGCGATATCCGAAAAACAGTATAGTGCTTCTCAACTGACAAAATCCAACTACCAGCCATTAAAAAGAAAAAAAAACCTTGGCGTGGCATCTAGAAGCTTTTGGTCCTTGGATGGTTTTCATTTGGGAAGTACATGGATGTGTTTCAGTTGGAAGTTTTTTCAATATCACATCTTTTGCAGGCGAAACGTTTCGTAACTTGGCGGCCCCTTTTACCATTTATTTTTTTTTGCTGAGATACCCTCTCCTGTACCGAGCACATCCAACACTGTAGCGCTTACTGGCAGAAACAATGTTATTTTGTGTGTTAACTTCTTATTCATTTACGCGGCAGACATCGTTTGCGGAGCCAGCGTATAGTCAGCGTCCGTTCTTCCCAGTCCCCCTCCCATCACCTAGCTTATGACAGTTTTTCAGATCTTTAACTAAGAAACCCTCCTAATCTAGTAAAGCTATACCAATGGCTGGTACCAAAATGAATACTGTTCGAAATGGAATCCCAGACCAATTACAAAATTGGACCATTTCTGTACGATTTGTAGTTCTGTTAACTCCCGGTTGGAAAGTACATCCGTATATCCGTTTGGCAAATAAAATAAAGTTTTTGTTAGGGTCTAGCAAGGTTTATAGCATAAAATCAAAGAGCAGTGGAAAACGTACGATCGAACTTCTGTCAAAGTGGATCATTAAAATGACTAAGTTTTTACTCCACTGAAACCAAAATTTCTCTGATTTCCAATAAAAACAAAGATATAAGATGGGGTAGATATGTACTTACTTTTGTTTTTTAAAGTAGGAGCGCTCTTTTGGTTGCCTCCTGAAATAAATCAGGACTGCAAGAACTGCCGGTTATAAGAAATGACGAACCAGACATGAGAGAGAGAGAAAGGTTGACTGGGGCCCTAGCTGCATGACCATCGGCCCCAGAACTGAAAGAGCGACGAAAGCTACAGACAGGACCAAACATGACGACACTAATCGGTTTCTGACACAATCATTTTTTTTTACATAAGAAACTATTAAATATTTTTTTTCACATTTAAGATGATAACAATACGGTATTAACATTATCACTAAAATAAAAAAGGGCTATCGACCGACGCTATGATGAGAAAAAAGTCTGAAAATCGCATCGAAAACAAACAGAAGAAACGGCAATATATTTTATTTATATTTTCCTGTTGCTCTTTGCAGCTTACTTTTTTGTTTTTGCTTTTGATTCCTTGTCATCAACGAAAATTAGGAAATCGGAACAGTTAAGGTAGCACAAGAGGCAAAACTTTAAACAGTTTAATTTTAAATCGTAATACGTTAACAGAAAGTTTTAATACCAACTAATTGCGTTACGTAGAACTGACGACGAAATATTATAACGAATACCACCATTAGCAAAAGTATATGAATACTCTCATCCATATTCATATAGTTTTGCTCTTACTAATTTAACCTATGTTTTGAGATAATGCGGCATCTCAAGCATAATCATATTCTAAACTAAAGTTTATAAAAGTTATCAAACCTTTACAGAAATCAGTTACAATGAATTATTACTGCTTTCGCCGCCTTGAAAGGGCAAATGAATTGCCAGCCATTTACAAACTCCGTGCAATTTACAACGAAAGATTGAATGTCTGAGAGTCCCAATGACTTGACTAACGTTGATGTTCTTTGAACGTTAGTGTAGTGCACTTTAGCCAAAAGTTCGATATTTATGAAACGAGTACAGCATATTTACATAATGTGTGTACCGTTGCCGTGCAAAAACATACGAAAAACAATTTAAATCATGATACAATTGCATAAAACAATTGGATATAAATCGTCTAAATAAATATCTGTATGCTTCTGCTCCTCCCACTGAGCAGTGAAGCCAACTGCTCGCTACCCAACAGACCGCAGATAGAAGCTGCTCTTAAATTAATTTAAACGATTAAAACCACGAACAATGTTGTTGCACATCACTTTTTAATATGCATATCAGACACAAATCGGCAAATGGCGCAACAATTAGGGTTGTCGGGCGCATTCTTCGGTTCCCGCCGGATGGACGCAACAGTGCTGAACGTTCGCTTCTTGCACGACCCTCTTGACTGTTGAAACTGCAGCAACCTTCAAGGCATCCTTGTTACCCTTGATGGCATTGGTGGGCGATATGACTTCCAGAAAACGATGAACAACGTTTAGAATTATCTCCCTTGCTTAACTGTTGGTGGCTTTCCTTTAACGTAGCGATGTCTCGGCCGCCATTTTTAAATCTACGCATCAGCCGAACTCGGCTACCTGAACGGTCGCGTCGTTGCAATTTGGGGGAGCTCAAGAACGGGCGCGCCCAGTTTAGGTCGTGTTTTGTGTTTGAAGGAACACGTCACGCGTTTATTCATCTTTCGTTCATTTGTCAAAACTGACCATTCTGAAGTACGGATCGGTTCGATCGATGGCTCGTGCTTCACAATAACTGCCCCGGTCGATTCGTCTTCGGCATAAGGGTTAAACCAATTGTGTAAACTTCCTTGTAAGAAAAATACGGTGATAAAAAAGTATTAATTAGTCGGTTACGATTTTTTTCTTTTCCGCTGTATTGCTTTAGTGTTTGTGTCTTCCTGTTCAGGGTTCAATGTTGCTTCAGCGTTTGCAATAGTTTGGTAGTTTTAGGTTAGTTTATTAAATCTATTGGTATATTTCACAGTTTTCTGGTGGAAAATGTATTTGTTTGTTATCGGTTATTGGTGTAGGTCAGTATACTGTTTATAATTAACTTGATCAATTAATTATTCTTACAATATTAAATGGTTTTTATCTTCCAAGCTTTTTATTTTTAGTTTGATGTCCATTTTTATTGGTACAGCAAGTCCGCTACCATATTTTTAAATAGTTAATTTATAATTCTGTTTATCAAAGTTAATAATGTTCATGTTTGTTTTGAATTTTCCTTTTAGGTCTAGTTTTCTGTCTATCGTATATGAATTTTTTGCAACAATTTGTAAGTGTAAAACGATTCATCTTTTCATATTAGGGTGGTTCTAAATTTTTTTTTATTTACGTCTTTCGTGCTTTTATTACTTTTTTTCTGGCGATTCTCTTTTGATCTTGTTTACGTTTTTTGTCAGCCATTTGCTGCCAAGTCTTGTTTTTATCATGCACGCAAATATCCTAAGTAGTTGACACGCTCTTTTCCCTTCATATCTATTTCAGTCTTTTTGAACCTGTAATAGCATTCAGCAATATTTGATGTTCATGAAATAATTTATTGATTTTAATATTGTTCAACGTTCAACCCATTTCAGTGTATGCATTTTTTCTTGCTGACCCATGTCCTATTGCTTAAAGAACTTTCCTTCTAGAAGTTGCAATTAATTTCTTTTTATTCACCTTATTTCTTTGTTTATTCATTTCTGATTTGAATTTTTAATGATACGTTTCATTTCTGATGTGAAATTATTTTAGCTTGCAGTACTTACTTTTATTTTCCTACATTAGAGCAGCAGAAAAAAATCGTCTTCGATCGAAAAAATTCACTTTCCAAAACAATTCACAAATCTAACACTTCGGTCATGAACCAAATAAGGTTAAAAAAAAAAAGAAAACTACTCGAGGTCGTGGACGAACATGCCACCTTTCCTCCAGTGCCTCGATTGATGATGTCCCAACTCCCGATACTTCCGAAGAATTAGTTATCTTCCAGAAGCTAATCTTTTACAATGTTGCCGATACCTCAGACAGGTGGTTGGACAGTGGACTCGGACGGTGGACAAGACACATTTGTAAGATGAAAGCAATATCTACGAGACAGTATTCATCTGAGCACCAACCACCATCACATTACACTTTACGAAGTGTTGTACTGTTAATTTAATAACGACTTCACAACTGGACCGCTGGGTTATAACTATCACCCATGGTGATCGTTGGTTAGAAACTGGTCGATTAAATAACAGTCGTAGTGCTGAACTTAGAAATGGGTTTGCAATGCCCTATGATCGTTCTTTGTTTCTCTGACAATATCTACCGAGCGCTTTTCTTGGAGTTTTTACACTTGATCGATTTTGACGTCGAAACAATTATGTAACACCATACTTCGGAACAACAATGGCTTGATGAAACGTGCCCACCAACATGCAGGGTAATGCGCGAACAGCGTACACCTTGTTGTTACAGCAACATCTTGTTTATTTAATTTCCGCTGGGAATGTACCACATATGCTTGCACATATCCCTGCTGCCTCAGTAATACTCTGACCAGTATAGTGAGACGGCTTATGAGTACAGGTTCTTACCGTCACTACCTGGTAAATGTTATGTGTAGCTTTAGGGATCCAGACGTCGGAAATGTTCCACCACCGACTTGGTCATATTGGAGAACCGACGATGAGGTTGATTCTATGACGAAATCTTTCTGAAACTAACGAGGAGACTAACGGGGATTTGCCACCGTACACAATATTTGCTGAAACAATCAAGCATCCGCTCTCCATTCGCCACTCAGTTTTCACCATGCGTGGACTGCGTCTAAGATCCGTACATGCGGATTTTGTAAGTTCAATCAGCCCACCGAATTATCCCAACGCCTCCTATGCTTTAAAAACACGTAGACGAGTACAATAGGCGTACCAACCTGGGGCACTCTAAGCAATTCGATTTTTCATCAATCATTGCTATAATGAGATGCTGCAAATTTTGCATGATTATAATGATGCCATTTTTAACGCTCACGAATGCCATCACTATCTTTCCTCCTTGGGGATTAAGCACTATTTCAGTGGTCCAAGAGTCACGTAGCAGAACAGCGTGGCAGAACGTTCAATTCAGGCCGTCATGACGCTAGCAAGGTCCATTCTGGTAGAAGCTTGTTTGCGGCACACTGCGATAGCAATTCATAACATCTTCCCATCTACATGCTTACCTGATGGCCATACTCTACTTCGGGTGCACCATTTCGGTTGAATGGCATACTACTGCCTTCCTAATTAAGAGCCTAGAGAGATATTTCACAATATGCAAATGCTGTTATGTGTCTCGTGAATGGAGACCAATCCTTAGGTTACCTACTCTTGGAGGTCTCCACTAGAAATCTGGTTCATTCAAAACACTTGCTCTTCCATGAAAAGGCCATTGCAGTAGTTTGCTGCAACACCACACCGGCACATGAAAACATTATAGTCAGACCCATAAGATTAGCATTGCTCTGAATGCGCCACTGCTGCCTAGACGCACTGCTCCACCATCACCACCACCAGTAGCAGCATCTCAATGACCATGGACCCCGGATATGTTCGATGGTGATGCAAGTCGTCCCCAAACGGAGACGTGGGAGACAGTAATGTGGTTGCAGACAATGTGCTTGTGCTTAGGTGATGTAACTAACCAAGGCAGCAAATCTGATGACCCCAAACTTCTCCACTAAGTCCCAAAAATTATTCAGAGGAGGTGAGCGCTCCAGGGTGGCTTCATGGAGTCTGTTCTTGCTACCCTTAATAGTCACCAAGATTAGGAGCTAGTTGAGAAGTCGACTACTTGTAAGCTAAGTCCAAGTAGGGGTGGTCAATGTAAGGAAAACAAAATCAGAGGTTTTTTTTTAAAACAATTAAGGATAGCTTAGTTGTGTAAACTTGAGGTATTCATTTGACCAGGTTGACTCTACATATTTAATGGTTGTTAAATTTAGTAGTTTGTGCATTTGCCTTTGTAATTTTTATAAATATATTTAAAGACGCTTCTTGGACAATTTCACTCAAATAGATGAGCAGAACCGGAACCAGCTACCAACTACAGAAACTTCCGGTTTAACTATTAGATTGTTATCAAGATGCAGCGACTCGAATGAAATTCTTTAAGGAGGTGGTTCAACTTACCATTGAGAATAGCATGACCCTGCTAAAAAATTACGACTACAGGATTCACAATTCGAAGAAATCATCCATATCTGCTGCGAACTGAAAGACTTCTCAAAAGCAAAACTTAAAATTTCCTTCTAACCATATGCTCATCGAATGTGCGAGTCCAACATGTTAATCAAAGGTGCGAAAACTAGTAATAGAACATTCCTGGTAACCGAACAAATTGTAAAAATTGTCTGCACAAATTTCAGTTTCTGAACAACAGAGGACAAGGGGACAATCAAATTTTGAGGTGACAGATTATTCCATGAAGAGGTTTTGTGCTGCTCACTTCATAGATACGGTTGCTCTGAGGTAACAGGAAGATCCTGGGTCACTAACAAAACGGAAAATATTGCATCCAACGGCGTCTGTATTTCATTTTTAAGACGTGGATGCCAAATTGTTGATATGAGCTGCTGGAAATCAAACAATTTTTTCAGTTTGCAGCCTTATAATTAATCTATTCCTTAAACTGAGTTGAACTCAGACCACAAATACGGACAGTATCGGTGAACATGGGTCACTTAAGCAATCAAACTGGGAGACTGGAATAGTTCCTCAATAAATAATTGTTTTAGTACATTTTTAGGGCAGGTTTTTGCATATGCAGTGTTGGAATAGGCAGAAACAAAATCCTCACCTA
>JAQIUY010000077.1:0-11111 GCA_034697085.1 Lithobius crassipesoides
ATGAAGCAGTAGCTGACACTAAAAATTCTCATAACCGGCCATTCGTCTTTAATTGTTCTAACATCTTGTATATACTAAGCTGTGGGGGTGACACCAGCGTCGAACGTTATGACCCCAAATGTAATGAATGGACGGTAATTACTAGGATTCCAGGGGAAATGAACTGGTGCAGTGCAGCCATATTTAGGGAAAAGTTGTTTGTTGCCACGAAACCAGGTGCGAAGGAGCTTCAGGTTTACGATTTGGTTTCTGACTCGTGGGCTGCAAAGAAGATGGAGGGATCACCAGCTGAGATATGGGGACTGTACACAAATACCGTAGAAGGGAAATGCATTCTGTTAGCGCGTGATGGTAGGAAGGTCATTCATTTCTATGACGATGAGTCTGGCCAATGGATTAAGAAATCAGAAGCCAATAGAGAGGAATGGAATTACTATCACACTTGTTACATCGGCTGAACTCGTTACATGAAGACTTTAAAGAGGCAGTCGCCTGCCCCTCGAGGGTCAATATTGGGAGTCCAGCTTAGGAAGCGTCTTGTGGCAGCCAAGAACTAACTATTAACAATAATCAAATTGTTGAAGACATGGTTAATACTTTTAAGATTTTGAAGTTAGGGAATGGGGAGAATTGTTAAAGACTTGGCTGGAATATTAGATCAAGGGTTATTTTTTATTCATTAAGAATTTTGGAATCTTTATAAGGTATAATTCTCTGCTGTTGCGAGGCCCCGTTCGCTGATTGGCTGTGCATTCCGTCGACACTAGAGAGCGTGACATGCCGTTGGGAAGCAGCTTGGACCCGAGGCAGCGAGTGGAACTTTAAAAGTGGTGATCAGAGGACTGCAGTTTGTGTGGTTTTACAACATTTCTTAAAAGATGTACGAGTTTAAATAAACAAATCGCTGTAAATAATATCAATAGGAAAAACGAAGTTCAACAGCGAATTTATAAAACAAATAACGAATTATAAGTACATAATAATGGCAGCACGCAAAATTTGTTATTTACGTATATAATTTCGCTGTTGCACTAAATTCGTTTTCCTTTCATATTATATTGATGGACGACTTGTTAGGTTATTAGTTTTTCCATGTAAATCAATAATGTAATGTAAAAGCAAAATTAATGTAAACGTAAACCAGAAAAATAAAGATAACACCTACGAGAAATCTGTTGAACTATTTATTCCATACTCAACCCAAATTGTATTGCATGTTCTTCAGGCCATAAATCCCACTTTTGGAATTACTTTTACCAAATCGTATTGTCAGGAGTCTTAGTTTTGTTATTTATTCAGCTGGAGGCGTTAATTTAGGATAAGGGTCTTGACTCCATCCTGTGCAAAAATCTATTTACTCACAAACTTACAATAATCCTTGGTTTAGACTTCACAATGTCAAAACAAGCTTTCTATTGTTAACATTGCAAATATAAAACACTTTTCAGGGCCATGTTCTTGATTAGATCCACTTAATCGCAAGTGTTGATGGTTAGGAGAGTGAGTGACACGCTTCGATCTAGTGACACGTAAGGGATGCTCAAATTAGTTCCTTTTGGGGCTACTGGGAGGCGCTGCAAGCAATGTTGCGTTAAAATCATTAAAGTCTTATACATTAGTTTAGTTTATATTGAGTTTGGTTTACTTTAAATGTAGTAAAGTTTATTTGCGTTTAGTCAAATGTTCATATTAAACTATTGGCGCCATCTGTAAGCAGAATCTGAACTAGGCAGAGGGTCCCTAAGGCACTTGGAAGTACGAGGCAAGGGAGGCAACTGCCCTCCCAAATTTGGGCTAAACAAGAATAAAAAAATCGGTCAGTGAGGCAAAAAGACTAAGAAATGAACAATGAAGGCAAATAATTACCAGCTCTAGGCCTAAAATAGTAAACCAAAATTCTTGATAAACAAATGTCTTAAAAGTTTTTTCGTACTTTTTCAGATTGGTTTCGTTCCTTGTCCTATTGAAAGCAATGGGACAAGGAACGAAAGCAGTGTGAAAAAACCTGTAAATTATTCCCTCTTTTTTCCCTCACAACTGCAGGATTTAATCCAACACTCTTGCGCCAATCGCTTAGTTAACTCGTGGTAGGTTAATACGATTAGGTATTGTGACGTCATTAACGTCAGCACCTGCTCGACCATCAAATTGCAGAACGGCATTGCGACCCCTCCGATCCAAACGAGTGAGCGAGTGTAACAATGGCGTCTTTTCCTGCGGGATACGACCCATAAATATGCCTATTTTTGCGTGTATTACTGTGTATTATTGTGCAACTATGCGTGATGATGATGCTGACAAAATGCATAACCCAAATAGAAGTGGCGATGATAGCCGCAATAATGGCGATCGCTGTTCCGACTTGCGGATGACGATGTCGTCCCGTGTTCTGGGGCCGAAGGCCTTGCTGCTCGGGCCCCAGTCTTCCTTCTCTCTCTCTCTTTCTATGGCTGGCAGAGCAGACGAAATGGAGATCCGACGAACGGAGGTAGGCCTAAGTAATCCGTATGTAATCCTAAGTAATCCGTATGTAATCCTAAGTAATCCGTATGTAATCCTAGGTAATCTGTATGATTTTAGTATGAAATGGGCCCACATGAAGTTTTTTTTTAACTCAGGTATGAAACATTTTAGTGTTTCGGGCCAAACCAACTAACCTAAAAACGGTTTGCTTTTGCAAATAGGGTAGTTTTGGAATAAAACGTGACTAAAAATGTCCCTTCACCAACGATAGAACTGCACGTTTCGGCTAAGGTAATATCAAAAAAAATTGTTTGTTTTTCCATACTACGAATTATGAAAGCCTTATTGACTTGAACGTAACATTAAAGTTGATACTTAGAAACTTCACCTTTTAGTTTCTCTGTCAAAACAACCAAGAGAACATATCACGTAGAAATGGAGTCTTAACAATATCGCACGGCACTCAGCCGCGCCACCTTCCCGCCTTTCGGCATTAGGTGCGCCCAGGCCACCAAGTGCAGCGGAACCACAGCCAAGAAAGCCCCAGCACCTCCACAAAACTCCTCAGAATCAGCAGTTCAAAAAGCACAAAAACAAACAAAACAACACAGAACAGACATAGATCCTCACGCCCGAGAGGCGTGCGCGGCGAAGCCCCCGCGCAGAACAGCGTTCGCGAGGAGCACACAAAAAAACGAAAATCAGTTAATCAGTTAAACAGTCGCGTAAGTGGCTTTAGACTCCAAATCTTAAAAAGATTAATTTAAATTGCTAGTGGTCAACTAAGTAAAAGCACAGCACTGAGCCAAAAATTTAAAATATTCTAGTAAAATAAAAGTTAAAAGCAGCAGTTTAACCTTCTAAGCACAAAATCAAAAAACTAGTTAAAACAAAAAGCTTAATCAAACAGCAGTTAAAGTATCAAACCAGTTAAAAATTAACTAAAACACACACAAACACAAATCAGCCTTAAAATTTAATACTATAAGAAGCCGGTTAAAACAAAGAAAAAGTTCAAAGCACGCAAAAAGGAAAAGTATACGAGGCAAAAGTCCTCGTTAAACAAACAGGAAGCTCTTAAAAGAGATCAGCCACCGCGCACGACCACAATGGTAAAAAGTTACAAAATTTAAAAATCGTTGTTGCGAATGCACTGGGAAACAAGTTCCTCGAGTAGTCTGAGGAAATCCATGTTCTTTAGCCACATTTCCTTTTCAATACCCCACACGCCCAGGGGAACAGCCTGGCGATGGAATCTGTGGCGTGCTTTTTCCCTCCAAATGAGGTTGCACTTCCACAGAATATGGTCCAGATCTTCCACTTCGCCGCACTCACAGTTGTCGCTGTTGCGAAGTTTGAACTTGTAGAGATAGGCGGCGTAGTTGCCATGTCCCGTGATAAACTGGGTCATCTTGTTCGAGATCTCGTATTGGTGTTCGGAGACTTTAGTGATGTAATCGTATGTCGTCCTTCCCTTGGTGCTGGCATTCCAAGTGTGTTGCCACTCCACCAGGAGTTCCGCTTTAAGTCTTCGATTGCAGATCGGCCGTGAGAGTGGGGGTTGAAATGGTGGTCTGTCCTCCGCAGCCGCAGCTTTTGCCAGCTCGTCGGCCCGCTCGTTCCCTCCTTCGCCGATGTGGGCCTTGACCCAAACCAGCAAGATGTTGGATCTGGCACAAAGCCATCGGTTGGCTAAAGTGCAATGTAGCATCTTCGGGTCCCCATTGGCGACGGAGGTGAGCGCCGACCGGCAGTCCGACCAGATTTGTATCTTCGTGTTTGGGTTGTTATGGTCCAGATGTTCTTGGATGTAGGCGACTGCCTCGAGGATGGCGAGTAGCTCAGCGTAATACACTGACAGGTCAGGCATCAGCTTCTTCTTCTTGTGCTCTAATTCATCGTCCTGAGCGTTGCGGATGGACAGGGCAAATCCAACTTTCCCTTCCATTCTCGAGGCATCAGTGTAAATGCGGAAGTCGTAATTTTCAGTAGAGACGTTCTCCCACTCATGAATCTTCAAGGCCGATCTGCAAGCGGGGTGAGGGCGGAGGGTAACCGGCGCTCTTTGCACACATCCCTCCTCAAAATGCGTGTAGTACTTTTGCCACTGGTAAAAGGCTTGAAGGTCGATGGGCGGGATGCCCGCCAGCACAAAGAGCGCCTCGGTGGATGTCGTCCGATAGGCCCGCGTCATCGCCAGGAGGAATGGCCGGCAAGCAGAATAAAGGTGTCTCCTGGCGAATACGAGCTTGGCCCTCTCGCCCCACACTTCACTCCCGTAGAGTAGCATGGGAAGGATGGCTCTGTTAAAGATGATTCTTAGGACCTTTTTGCCAACCCCTTGGGTCTTGGTGGTGATCCTCCACAGGCGGTTGGCAATGGGTCCAACTTTCTCTTTGAGTCTCCGGAGATGCTGGAACCAGTGCAGCTTTGCATCGACATACAGGCCAAGATACTCAATACCCTCTAACCAAGTGATTTGTTCTTGATTGATGCGGAGTACAGGGGGACGTTGCACACGAGAGGCTGGACAAAAGATAGCCTGCGTTTTGTTATGATTAAAATGCAATTTTTGCGAAGAGGCCCAATTCGTGCAAATCCGCCACACGTCTGGCCACAGAAGCTCGAGTTTCTTCACAGAAGTTGCTGCGGCCTTTATCAACGTGTCGTCCGCATAAGCCTGTGGACTGACCTCATCGTCTTCATACCGCTCATCAAGGGTCCTCAGCAAAGATTCCATAATAACAAGCCACAAATACGGCCCCAAACAAGAGCCCTGTGGGCAGCCAAGGCTTAACGTAAATTCTTGTTGGTTAATTAAAATAGATCGAAGTGTTAAAAAAGATTTAATGGCTTTAAAAAGTTTTGATGGACAGTGATTATGAATTAAAAAGGCTAAAATGGCAGGATGCCAGGCTTGGTTAAAGGCATTGGTGATGTCCAAAGAAATGATAAAAACATGTTTTTTCCTCTCGTGTGCTAAAGCGATGTCCTTCTTAAGAATCTTCAGTGCTGAGATGGTACTTCTGTTTCCCCTGTACCCATATTGGTTGTCAGAAAGAAGTTGTCGTGTTTCTAACCAATGCATCAATCTCTTGGCGAGTATCTTATCAAAAACCTTTCCTATGACCGCAAGGAGACTGATTGGGCGAAATTTTCCTTGTTCCTTTTTTGGGATAAGGACGAGCTTGGCTTTTTTCCAGATCGTTGGGAATAGACCATGGTAGTAACAAAGATTGAGGATTTCAAGCCAAAGCTCGCCGATGCCGTCCAGTAGGTGGACAAGACATGCTCCCGGAATGTGATCGGGTCCTGGAGAAGAATTCGTGTTCGTTTCGGCAACAGCATCTTTCAGTTCAGACAAAGTGATATTGACGTCTTCCGGGAGCACATGTTCCCGTTGTGTAAAATACCTGAGCTCTTGATGTTCTGGGTCGTCGTTTTCTTGAGAGTCTTCAGGGAAGTGCAGTGCTTTTATAGCAGCAGTGATGCTTTGCTCATCTTCCAACCAGTCCCCATTGCAGTCCTGAAAGGTCTGAATGGTAGCAGTTTTTTGTTGTTTCATTTTTAAAATTTTGTACGGGAGGCCGAAGGGATCAATGCCAGATTCATTTTCGCATAAATTAATCCAGTAGGTTTCCTTGGTCTTCTTAATATTTTTGCGATACTCCCTTCTCGCCTCCCTGTAGGCCTGCATGTCGATTTCGTTCCTAGTGTGTTGTGAACGTGTCCTGAGGGTGCGGACATTGCAACGCTGCTTCCAAAGCTCCCCGTTCCACCATTTGTTGTTGGGTCCTCTGTTGGCAGTCCTCTTCTTGAGTGCAACCTGGCAGGCCTCGAGACATAGTGTATGGAAGACGTTGACTGCATCATCCAGGTCCTCCGGCGTGTCCACCTCTTCAAGGGCCGAGCGCAGTGGATCCATTCCATCCAGAAGAGTTTGCTTGAAGAGGGGCCAGTCCGCCCGTGAGACGCTCCATCCGGGCAGGACAGGAGAAGAGTCGCCCTCCACCCGGAAGGCAATCGCTCGGTGGTCGCTCAGGGTTTCCTGGTCTAGGACCTGCCACTGGATTAAGTTGATATTTTTCCCGATGGTGAGGTCAATCCAGCTGCGCCTGCCGCACAGAGACTCAAAAGTAGGCTGACAGTCGGCATGATTAAAAATCTCCAGATGGTGTTGGGAACAAAACTCTTCCACGAGTGAACCTCTATCGTTTAGAAGCACGTCGCCCCACAGTGGATTTCTGGCATTGAAATCACCTAACAAAATGACCTTGTTGTTATTTAGTAAGACATCGGCAACAATTCGAAGATCGGCTTCTAGGTCAGAAGTAGATTCAAGATAGAGGTTCACAAGTGTGATCTTGTTCTTTGTGCCGACAGTCACGGTAGTAATATGATCATTGGACCACTGGGTGCACAAAATCACGTTCGTTATGGAGTCCTTGATAGCAGTCAAAGTCTTATATCTTTGACCTTGCCCCCAGTGGTACAACTGGAAGCCAACCCAGGATCCCACCGGAGCCTCGTCAGCAGGCGACCAGGCAGGTTCTTGGATGCAGACAACGTCCATGGTGGCGGCTTCTTGAATGCACAGATGAGTGGCCTCCTTACCCTTTCCAAGATTTGCTTGATAGCATTTGAGTATAACGGGCATCGAAAGATAAGTTAAGAGTTAGCGTAATAGGAGGTTCTATCCCGACATCTCTTTAAGTTGTCGAGGAAAACTGGACACTCACTGTCGGTGGTCGGATGGTCTATGTCTCGATGGCCTGCAACTCGGCAGTTGGTGCACTCATAGAAATTAGCGTCGCAGTCGCGGGTCCGGTGTCGAGCGCCACACCTAGCACAGATCAAACGATTTGTACAATTTCGGGCAACGTGCCCAAAATCTTGACAGTTAAAGCATCTCGTGATAGGCAGGTGCTCTCTTACCCATATTTTAATAAAATCTACTGCGACGTTTTCTGCTTCACAGAGGGCATTCAAAATTTTCGGGGGAACTTCGGCGACCCAGTTTTCACGGGATGGATTGCGGCATGGTCTTTTTGTAACGAATCGGAAGAGATCGATTTCAAATTGTTCGCATTTGTGAAAGATTTCTGGATTGTCGGTAAGAACTTTCGTGCGTAGAGTTTCAGCATCCTCTCCAGCTGTCACTCCAGTGAAGAGGACAGTGGGTTTTCGGCCTTTAGGCCTGGCAATTTGGAACGACTTTTCCGGGCAGTCAGTGAGAAGGCGTTCAATTATTCTTCGCTGGTTGTCGCCGTGGCAATCAACCAGCAGGTCCCCTTCTTTAGTGGCTCTGAATCCTTTAACTCCAGTTCCGACTTCGGCTTTGTGCATTTTTAGCACCTCCACTGTGTCGTTCTTTAGCTGGCCGAAACTTCTTCCCTCGGCTTTTACAATAGCAGCAAAGGAAGGGGTCCGCGGAGTGGCCACAATTTCCTTTACTGCCTCCGAATAGGGCTTCCTGCCAACAAGAGGTGTTCCGGGTATGGCTTTCGGTGAGGTACGGTTCGGCATGACCCTTGGTGTCATCTTGCGAAAATGAACATGCTTAAATTCGGTTCTTCGCAAGCTTGGCTCTTCCTTAGTAGGTGACTGAATAGTCATCCCACGAGATTTGATTAGTTCCGGTCTGTCTATCCGCTGTGGTAAAGAGTCGCTTTTGTCATGGTGGTTGCTTCCTCCCAGTTGACTGCTCACTTCTTCCTTCTTAGAGTTAGAAGCAGGGCCAGCAAAGGTGGAAGAGGTTTTCGTCATTTTAGTCTCGCGGAGTCCATGATGGCTGTCAGGTGGTCGGGCGTAATTAGAGATGCTGGTCTGCTTGGTGATTCCATTGCCGTTCTGCCCATTGGTTCTTTCGCTTCGGTGTGTGTCTGCTCCAAAAGACGTAGACTTTAGAGCTTCCAGTTGACCTTTAACATTTGCTAGTTCAATTTCGGTGCTCATCTCCATCATCAGGATTTTTGTAAAACACTGCACGAGGTCTGTAATAGCACTATGTACTACGGCCCGATCGGCAGTCAGAAAGGTTATTTTCGTTTTGGACTCCCTACTGGTAGCCCTGCGGATTTTATCCGTGAGGGCGAAGCACTCTCTCATTACCTCTGACGCTTCCGGCTTCTTGGTGAATTGAATGACCGGGACAGATAAAGGTTCGGTATTGGAGGAAAAGTGGTCAGTCCATTTGACTTTAGCTCGGAGTTCTTCTTCCTTGCTAATGGTGTCTTCCGAAGGTCGTCGTCTTTTGGCAGTGACTGATAGTCTAGCAGTAGAATTCGGTTGGTTTGGCACTTTAAACTCGAAACCACTCGTAGATGGGAAGTTGTTGTTGAAGGAAAATACTGGTGTCGGATTGGGCGTAGCAACTTCAACATTAGACTCAGTCACCAAGGTCTTCTCCGTTCTGTTCGGCATGAGTGTGTCAGATGACCCAGAGCCGCTGGAAGCGGGAAAGGGGGTCAGCTCGATGCATTCCTCTTTCTCAGGTGGCTTGGTAGTTGGTTTGCTGTGGCTCGAATCATCCTCTGTATCGCATGACTCCAACTGCATGGCGGCCTCTTCCTCGGAATCAGTGCCGGAGTCCTTATCTGAAGTTGTTCGCAGGATTTCGATGCTGCTGTTCCATTCCAGCTGGTCGAGGTCTTCAGATTTCCGGCCTTGTTCTAAAACAGCCTTATTTTTGGTGGCGCCCTCTACGCCTCCAAGAACTAGATCATCTTCTGGGCTCCACCAGTTCCGGCATTTAGGTTTGGAAGGACGAGTCTTTTTGACGTCGGGCTTAACAGGCACAGATTTTCTGTCCAAACTCTCTAAGATAGTTAGACGCTTTAGTGTGTTCCACTCCTGGTCAATTTGGGATCTCTTATGTCGTTTAGAGACCTGCCTAGCTGCTTCCACCCTAAGGATATCCATAATTTTCTTTCTCTCAGCAGCAGGTTTAGTATATAGTAATCTTTCTTCAAACCATTCTCTAACTACAATGTCTATTTCCTCTTCGAAGGAATTAGCCATGATAAAGCACAAAGGGTAATTCTAGTTAAAATAGTGTCAACTAAGATAAAAGAGTGCTCCACCCTTCAAAAACACGAGCACTAGGATTGACATTCACTTGACATTCACTTGACATCAGCTGAAAAAATGGCAAAGTCTTATGGTCACTGGGACTTAGAAATTTTAGCAGCAGCAACCAAGAAAAAATGGCAGAGTTTTTCAAAGTTGTGAGACTTAGAAAATCTCGCCTCGAGACAGACAACGTTTTCTGGCTTTAGGACTCAGACAAAACTGCAGGAGCACAAAAAGTGACAGTCCTTTTTGGTCACCAGGACTTAGAAGAAAACAGTCAAAAAGCACCCAAAAATATTCAAAGTCCCCCAAAAATGCGCTCACTTCAGGCGCCAAAGTAACAGGTGGAGGGGTGGACTAGGTCCGTCCCGCGATCAGAAAAGGTCAGATAGTAGTAGGCCCTCTGGTAAATCACGTCCAATCTTGTCAGGGGGCAACTCCAAGCCCACAGTAGGTCATCAAAATTGCCAAAAATACTGTCCAGTGCTGTCTTTGGACCCTCCTGGGCCAAATATGGTGCCTCTGGCAGTGCTGAAATTGGGCGAGGTGATACCTCTGTAGTGGTACATCAAGCCTGGCCACTGGTTTTCAATGTGCCTCCAGAAAAAAGTTCACAAATCGTTCCCAAACTTTTATGTTTTGAGCAAAAATGAGCCCAAAAAAAAAAAAGGTCCCAGATAGGAATAAATGCAGAGACAAGACTTACTGAGATTTGTGACTAGGAGTCCCTTGGTGTATAGGCCATCTTGCCTTCTTCTTGCACAAATTTCTTAAAAACAACAAGGTTGACTCCATCTTGGTGAAAAATACAGCATGTCAGCCATCTTGGTTTGTCCAGAAAAGTCAAAAATTGAAATAGTGATATATAAGCTCACAGATGTCCTAGGCTGTCCAAAATGGTCCCAAAAGGAGCTAGGGAGGTTTAAGTACATGATCCTGCCCTAGAGGGGCGTCCTGCCGGTCTGGAACCACCAAGAATCACTAGGTATCTAGGAGTCAAAAATTCAGCTGCTGCCCTGGCACTGGCAGAATTTACTATCTATGTTTATAGACTGCAATAATCATTATAGATTGCTTGCAACAATAATTATAGATTTACTTGCGATAATAATTTTTACTTGCGATTGCTTGAGACAATTACTATACTAGATTGATTGCAACAATTATTATAGATTGATTGCGAAAATTATTATAGATTGCTTGCAACAATTATTGTGAATTTCTTGCCGACAATGGCTAAGCTAACACTTAAATTGGTCTCGTTAAAGGGCATGTAGTAGACATTAGCCAAGAGACCGTCACTTGGCTGAGCTGCTTAGCAAGCACGTCATGATGAACCATCCTACAAGAAGGAATCTGCTAAACGAAATAATTTTTTATAGGTTTGAACGGACGTTCGATTAAGTTTAGAGACCCATTTTCTTCGCTGGCCGCTGTTTCATGATGGAGGGATCGAAGTCCGTGTCCGTCAACGTCTACGTCTCTCTGTCCAGCATATCGGTCCGTCTTAAACGCAGCCAAAACAGAAGTAGTAATTATTAAAGGGTAAAACCCAGTTATGGGCCAAATCCCTTTAT
>JAQIUY010000078.1:0-11050 GCA_034697085.1 Lithobius crassipesoides
CGATCTAATATATTACATTTTAAAAAGTTTACTGAAATTTGATTCATACAATTTTATCAAATAGGAACGAGTGGCCTACAGCCTTTACATGACGAACCCTGACTAAAGCTGAATAGACTTATGCTCAATTTGACAGAGAAACTTTTCAGGGTCAAACGGTGACACTATTATTACAGACCAATCACAATGCCTAATTTAGATTTTTGGTCTTAAAGCTAGTAAACCTGTTATGGGTCCTGTAGTGCAATGTAGTACATTATTAGAAGGCACGAGATTGTGTGGTATAGCCTGTTCTATGTAAGTCGAGGTATACGTTACTTGGCTAAATCCACAGTAGTTATTGAAAGGTAATAAAAAAATGTCCTTGGTGTCATTGCTTAAGTGTTTTTTAGAATACACGTTAAAGTTGTGATTAAAATCACACATATAGAAATAATTCACAGTATGGTTAAAAAAATATCTATTAATCTCAACGTAGTACTTTTTATGCAAATGTAAGGTATGTTGATGAAGACGGAAGCCATTTTGGTAAGATACCAATTACTTCTAGGCAGAGAAAGAGGTGGTGCTGTTGATGGCTGTGCCAGTTATTGTTTAGAGTATATCGTTTTCTGAAAATTCAACCCACCAAAAATAATCAAACCAAAATGCTATGTCTCCAAATAGAAGGTTAGTATTGGGTTGATGTATCATGTATTTAGGAAAGGAGTAAGTATGATCCATTTTTTAATTTTGACCTCACTTACCCATACTTTTTAACTTAAAAGCATCAACTTTAAAGTTTTAAAGAAAAATAAATAGCTTCTAAGAATGTATCAATAAATTAACAGTAAAATTAGGAACTGCAGAAGTTCGGTAGTTAAATAGCCATTAAATGATGACCACTCAATGCAATAAATTGATGTTGGGACATTAATGCTAAACAAAAATCGCCTTTATTTACTTATAGTTACAATTTGCATAAAGTAGATACAGTTTTCAAATTAACATACTTCTTTACTTTCTCCACTGTTAGTTGTCTGGCTCGTGAAACTCAATAGGGGAGCCTTTTGGTAATATATTTCTTGAACAGCAAAATGCAGTTATCTTTCTTGGCGTATGTGCCTATGTGCCGGTGATTGATCACATATTGCGATAAGCATTCCTCCTACCCCTTCAATATCTCTCCTCTTCCGTCCTAAAATTAAAATTATCAAAAACGGTTATCACTTCGTAGGAACAACAACTAACCTGCAGTCTTGGGATTTTTTTATCTAAAATTTTACTGACTCTTTTATATCTTAAGACCCACAATTTGCTATACTGTTTTGAAGGAAACTCATAGACTGGCTAAGGGCCTGTACAGACGTGTTACAGGGTGTTATAAGAAGGGCCCGTACGCCTATATGTTTAACCGTAAAAATAATTGTTTATTATTGTAGTTTGTACGAGGTACCAAGTCTGTTAGTCTTCTAGCCTCTCAAATCACTAAATCGAATCTAATTCTAATCCTCCATTGTTCTAGGTTCATCTAAGCATAAAATCAAAGAACCATTGTGAGAAAACCATTGTTGTAAGCATAAAATCAAGAAATTTAGCTTCAGTCATCATGCACCAATATCAGGCAGATTGTCATAATGATCCTCGGAATTTACTATCTGCATATCTGGCAAGGGATAAAGCCAATCCAGTCATCTCATCAACACCCATAGTTCCCAGCAGGCATTGCCGCTCATGTGGGTTGCCTAAAAGAAATAAATATCTAGGGCCTGCTCGTCGAAAAAAGTTTAGAAGATTGAATCCACATGGTAAGAATGGTGAGCAGTCGACGTTTAGTCTACCAGGCCTGCAAAAAATCTCCATTTCTTCAAGTAACTGGCAACGAGTCATTTGGATTTTTGCTGTTACTGCTTTCTATGGGTTGTTTATTTACCAGTTAGTTGACAGAGTTACATTATATTTTCAAGCACCAGTTATACTTGATGTCAAAATAGAAAAGGTGAAGGAAGTTGAGTTTCCATCAGTGGTGGTTTGTCCTCCATTTCTTGACTGGACAATTGTCACGTACAAACTTTGTCAGTTGGAAGAAAAGAAGAAGGGATTTGTAAATTTCAGCGAAGCTATCTCTAAAGAAAACATCACTCTTGAAAACATTTGGGACGAATTCGAAATAAGAGGAAATGGCGTTTCATATGAACGACCAGAAGTAAGTAAAAGCTTTTAATCCTTTGGTTACATTTTAATACTGGACGGATGACATTTGTAAGGAGCATTTTTTAGGAGCTTTGTGATTGTTCGATTGCTGCTACGTTGTTGCTATGCAGACGATTCGAGTAGCTGCGCCATCTTGAAAGATCCCATGATCCCACTGAACTACATGCATCGTAACGAATAAAGTAATCTTTACTCACAAGAACTCATCTCCATCATTCGCCCCTATGGCCGATTCACTGAGTTCCTCGTCATAATGTAAATATAACAATACATATTTAATACAAATATATAAACGAAGCAATACACAGTGGGAAAGAAATTACACAATAGGTGGTTTACAGCACGATATTTACATAAAATCTTGGGATCATGGACTTGCACTTAGCCAATTAGCTGAGTATAACTTGGTACTCTCAACAGTTCATCAGGCATCAAATACCGTAGGAATTTGGCACTTTTTATCATAATTTCTCCTTAATTTAATGTCATCATTGAAACATTATTTAAAATTATGATTTAGTTCCTTAAACTAATTATATTAAGGATTCAATATTTTTTATACAGAGCGTTTGTTTTCGTAGTCTTATTTAATCAAATAAATTTCAAATGCACATGTAACTAAAGTCCTAGATATTTTGCTACCGGAACCTCATTTACACACCTTGATTTACACGTTGATTTACAGCTCCTCTTTGGTAAAATATATTTCTCAGAGTGTATAATTTCGTCACATGCAGGTATTGTCACATGACATGATGAAATAGTCATTACGACAGTTTTACACTCGTTAAAAAAGAGATCATTTGCTAATAGCCAATAATTAAGGTTTTCAAAATCTTCTTGAAGATTAGCATTCATTAAGTCACTAAGCATTCATGCTTTCTTGATTTATGTTAGTGGATATTAAAACCATACCATTAGCAAACAACTCTAGCTCAGTTTTTGAAATGCAGTCAGTAATACAGATTATATAAACCTGAAAGAGAAGTGGGCCTAGCACGGAACCTTGCGCGAGACCATATTTTACTTTAACGCCCTAACAACGTTCTTATTACCATCGCTTACGACTGTTCGTGTTTCGCACTGTCCGACGTACAGAGAATTATATCAGTATTGACGATAAAGGGCCATACATAAGAAACCCTTATATCCAACAACGCCACAACTTCCAGAGAAGAGTTACGCAGTGAAGCATCCCAAAACACTGTTACACTGGGAGTGACGGTGACAGTCTCTCCATATACACATCAGTTTGAAAGATGCCACGATATTTTATAAGCGGAGGCAAAACAAAGGAAGGCCAACGATGCCTAAGCGATAATGATTGGGGAAAAATCATAATAGAATGAGTCAACAAATCGGTATGAAAATGCTACTGACCACTGTTGCAGATAAAGAAATGTTCACTCATAGCATATTAAAAATATTGAAAACGATGAGATCACATTTTTAGGGCATCACTGGATAATTGGGTAGATGTAAAGAACAACCTTTTAAAACACAAACTCTTACTAACCATATCAGGTTACCAAATCACTATTTTATAAAATCTGATCCTGGCATCAAACACCAATGGCCAGTTTGGTTTAACACCACAAACTCATGTTTTGTTATGACTGTACCTTGGGATTCTGGCAGTTGTACACCTTACCGGTTTATTTGCTGGTAGCTTCAGCGTACAGATCATAATAACACTCGTATGAATCCAATGACCAACGTAATTAGCAAGGAACACCCAGGCTGCGTGTGATTGTTGATTGTAGCACAGTGGAGAAACAATAGTCTAGTTCTTCTGCAAGTGAGTCAATATCATTCCTCAAAGCTGTTAAACTGTTTACATTCTTGTTACCGTTCGTGCTCCATCCTAGGCCTAACAATAAGAGGTAGACTTGGTGGCAATAAACAAACGAAAAAAAAACCTTGACTGTCTTGCGAACAATACTGTATTCTTGGCCAAAAATGAGTTTACAAAACTTGGCTGTTGCAAAGTGCATTAGGCTTAAACAAAAAAGTGTTTAGTGTTGCTTCTGCCCAAGACAGCTGTTTGCAGAACCCCAACCCAGAGTGATCTGACCATCTTCAGCTGGGCTTAGTAACGTACCTCGGGTTGATACTCATTGGTTTGTTGACTCGAGCATCTTCTGTCACGTGGTGTACCACATGCTACTGTGCAGCATGACTGTCCCTGTTGTGGTCTATAGGTGGAGTGGCGTTTGGTGCCGCTGGTCCCAACAATATTGGCACTCCCAAAAGCGGTATGGCGTGACGAAGTTTTTCGCAATGAGGCTTGTTACTAAGATGCTACTTCAATAACGTGGTGACGTTCCCAAATGCCGCGAACTTCTTGATGTACCTTACTCCTCCACCTAACAACATACATCTATTACACAAGATAGCATAGTTGCTGTCTTTCTCAAAACTGCAGGTGTCTGTCTGGCACATGACGTATTACCATAACGCCTTATTTTTCCCGATTTACTGTGCTGCTATTGATAATGCAGTGTTTAGTATTTTAGTCTGTGAGCGTTGACGGTAAGTAGCGGCTATATAATAAAAGCTTTGAAAAATATTAGATACCGGTGTAACACAGGCTGTAGGGTAAGTCACAGAAATGGATTGACCAGCTTGCTTTCTGTATAGTCTGGTTTCACAAACTTTTGGGTACAATACACTACCATAATTTCACCTGTGATTATTTCGAAACTGCGTTCATAGCAAATGTAACTACTTTATCTTTACTAGAAACAGAAACAATCGAACCACCACAGATGCCATTGTGCCCGAAAGATACAAGAATTAGGATATAATATGACTTTGACTATATCTTAACTACTCAACATTTCTTTTTTTTTTTGTTAGTATCATTTGCTCATTTTTTCTTCTAACGTTCACTCATTCACACCAGAGAGAAAGTACAGAACACATGACTTCGAATGTTCATGGCGAAAGAACGTTCTGAAATGCTAGTTAATTCTAGAACAATGGTATGGATAAAATAATGGTAACGTAGTAAAAGGCACTGTTCACATTTTTTTTTAATTTGAAATTGGATGCTCAGAAATCGTTACATCCCCTTTTCAGCTTTTAATCCAAATTGTATAATTGTTTATAGTTTTTTTTTACATGCTGCTTCCAAATATGTATGACCGTCTTTCAACAACTTCTGGAAATTGCATTCAAATACGTGGTAAGGTGTTTCTGTTTCACAACGTTATTTATCGAACTTGCTTACTCTATAATGTACTGAATGTTTCCTGATAATTTTTAAATACAGACTGTAGCTTTACAGGCTCCACAGCTGCATGCAACGAGCGCTTTAAAGTTCTTACCATGTTTTCGGCGGCCCCGTTTGTTTCTGGATGGTAAGGAGCACCGGTTACATGGGAAATACCGTTCACTGCGAGGTAACTTTCACATTCTGCCGACGTCCACTCTGGCCCATTGTCCGTGACCACCACTCTCGGGAAGCCTTGCATTGTGAAAAGATAATGGAAACATGAAATTGTCCGGGAAGTCGTAGTTGTCGACATTTCAAACATTTCTGGCCACTTGGAATGTGCTTCGATGACATCCAGGAACATTCTCCCACAAAATGGCCAGGCGAAATCTGCATGAAGGCGTTCCCACCGCTGTCATGGAAATTCCCACACATGGCGCTTTCCTTTTGTGCTTGCTTCCCACTTCTCCTGGCAAGGATGAAAACCTTTAACCAATGTTTCTACGTCACTATCTATCCCGGGCCACCTACCGTGAGCACGGGGAAGCATCTTCATCCGCAAAACCCCGCAGTGGCTTTGGAAAAGTTCTTTTATCACTTACGCACACATGACTGCTGGAATGAAGACTCTGGAGTTCTAGAATAACCACTTATTTTCGGTTGTTAGCTTATAACGACGCTGGAAATAGGGTTTCAAATTATCAGCCACCCTTTTAGGCCACTCACGACGAACACAGTCGATAACTTTCCGTAGTACATGGTTAGCTTCAGTCTCTTTAATGATTTGATCGGGTAGAACAGGAAGATTTTGATAGCCTCAAGGCAATGCAAAGAAATAACATCATCTTCAGAATCACTTCACTTTGCTGAATTTAAGGGTAACCGGGACGTATTGTATCAATTCCATCAAATGTTTGAGTGCGATGCTTAACTGACTTAGCACTAGCATAAAAAATTCATTCTCACCAGTATTATCACCAGAATAATGCATTTGCTTAGTTTGCTTAGAAAACTTTTTCTAAAATTCATTTGGCTATAACACAAAATTCGCATTTTTTTTTTTTTTGCCACAGCAAAAATAATGAATATATTCAGATATTTCACGGGATTGCTTTGTATTGTCAGGGGTTTTATATTATAATTTAATCAAAGTAATGGAATTAAATTCAAAGTAATCAAAGTAATGGAATTAAATTCCGAAGTGTTCGAATCCGCCGTTTCCATACCCACCGCAATTTGCACAGCTTTTTCCCAGGTTAAATCACCAAATGTTAATAATTTCTTTTGCTTAGCTACATTTTTCAAACCACAGACACAGGGATCTCGTAGTGCCGATTCCCTGTAGGAATAAAATTCGCAAATTTCTGTTAATGAATTAAGGGTCGCTACAAACTTAGCAATGATTTCTGATGGCTGTTGGCTTATAACTATTAAAGCGTTCTGCTATAACAATTGGTTGGGAGATAAATGATTCTGTAAAATTCTAACTGACTCTACAAAAGTTTTAACTGAAGGTAAATCGGGGGAGCAAAGATCCGTTACAACCTTACACGCTTTTAGTCCGATAATACTTAGCTATATTTACTTGCGCTTAGGCGCTTCAGTTATTTTAGTTGCAATTAGGTACTGTTCTTGCCTTTCATCAAATTCTCTGCCATTGTCCGCCAACGGGTCGAAGATGCCATTTTCTACACTGGTGTGAAAACTTACATTTCGTTGTAATGAAGGCCGTCGCTGAATCCCGGCAATCGTTCGGTGTAAATACAACTGAATCTCCGAAATATATGCGGTAACCAAACGTAGAAACTAAAGCTATAAATGAACATCTGGGCTGCAAACTTGGGTGGAATGTGAAATGTGGCTATTGAATCAGTTGAGTTGTTGAATTTTGATCTGCTCATTGAAATGAGACGTACGTTGCCAGCCACACATCTAATGATGTTGTTCAGATCGATGCCGCGACGATTCACAAGGCCAAAGTCGTCCGCTATCTGACCTTGCTCAGTTGCTAAACCGGCTTGGCTCCTCGGGATCATGGAAAAATTATCCTTGTCACCATTGTATCGTTTGGACACATGCTTAATAATGGCGCAGTGGCAATTGGCACAATGGCTAGTGAAAGGAACACGGAGTTATAGTGGTGTTAAGAACAGGTGGCTGAGGCACTCTGCTGTTGAGCCGATCAAGCCATCTCTATTTATAGTGGCGTCTGGTTGACGCCACCAAACGGCAAGATACAAAAGCTGCGTGGGTAAGGTGCACCGACATTACAGTTTCACTAGCCATCCTTAGTCTGGATTATTGCAATACAAAACAAAACGGCAACACGCAAGAACATACAAGGTTAAAGTAAACCTTTGTTCCAACGAACAGGTCCAATAATTTCACAAGTAACGATATAAATTCATAAGTGTCATGGACACTGGTCATACTTGACGAATATTTCGTTCACCGGATGTTCATCAGGATTCCTTCGAATGCTGGTTTGGCTCAATGGCTCTTGTGGCCGACGTACAAACATCCAATACTCACGCCATAATGACCTCCTATAAAATGAAAAATAGGACTTATTCTTTTCTCAAGCAGACTAACGGAGCTGCAACTGTTTTATTCTTATGAAGGTAATAAGCTTGAGCTAGCAATAAGTTCACATAATAATAAATTCCAATCTCACCTTCGTTGTTCCACGTTTTACTGATATGGCCGTCCGTTGCGTCTTCTTGGAATTGCTAGGCTTTCCCTCCTGAGGCTGAATGCCGGCCAATGCTGGGTGGGAATGAAGAAGTTTAAAGGATATGGAATACTAGAAGTTTTGTATCAACATTTTTTTGTGTATGCGGGTTGGGTAGGTGTTATTTAAAGAAGCAATGCAGCACTTTGTACTTTCATTTGTCGGTTCCAGGACCTACTCGATCTCACTTATGTTAAGGCCTCACTTGCGGCTGTATCGTTTTCCGTTGATTTGGGTTTTACCTAGGTTTACTAACAAACTACACTCATCATAAGTGAATTGAGTACAAAACCGATTTTGGCCGTTCTTTCAGTGGAGAGCAACGATACAATAGGCCCTGAACTCGATATATGTAAGTACAAAGTGTCACATTGCTCCTTTAAAAACTTATCTGAATATCTGAAAATAAACCTACTTTTCTCTAAACTATGGGAGCTGATTCAAGTTTACGAATTGGAAGAGTGACGTGCTACTTTTTATTTTGTACAACTTTTGTAAGAAACATTTTTGTGAAAAAGCAACAGTGTAAGAGAAAACGTTTTTGGAGAAAACTCGTTTTTTCCCACTATTTTCCTACTTGGCCCAGACGTCGCATTTCGGGTATAACGAAATTTCTTCAGAGAAAGTGCTAGCTTCTAAGTTATAGGCAGGGAGATCGTTGAGGAGGCAATAGATGTAGGTCCTGCGACTGGCAATAAGGTCAGTAACCAGAGCGGTCCACCGAGACAGCATTTTTGACCTGGATTTTTGAGGCCCTGCGACGAGTGATAAGGCTGTTCCGATTAAGTCATTGCTCAAAAAGCAGATGCGAGCCCCCCGTCCCCCATCAAATTGTGGAAATAATTTTCACGCCTTTAGCACTAATCCCACACTCCCTGGATTCAGCATTTCCACAAAACGCAAAAAGCACAATTGGACCATGTTATGCAAAAACCAGTTAACCCACATTGAAAGGCGGCAAAAAAAATATAAATTCTTCCTGTTTTCATCACTAGAATGATGCCACACACTAATTTCTAACAAACAAAATTGTTCATATTGTTAAAGAACACACAATGTGTTTTCTAAGCCTATTAACTCATGGTTTTCCCAATTGTTGGTGAACTGGGTTTTGCACATCGATGTCCATTTAGTCTGGTGACGAGTCGTGTCACGACTCACGGCTCGAAACGTTACCGTGTTTTTTTAACGATGTTTTATTAAACGGATTTTACCTTTTAACATTTTATGTGATCAAGTCAAGCCTTTTTTATTGCAACATTTGTAGAAATAGGGCGATCCATGTTCGTAATTTCAGCTAACTACTAGTTCAATTAGTAACCAAAAACGAGATCGTTTGTTGCGTGAAGTGAGGTTTATGAAGTCAAAACAGGAAGGAACACGAACAACCTTTCCGTAAGCTTTTCGTCCATTATTGTTGCAGTATCCTTGCTTTATACATTATTCGGTGTACTTAACGGTACGCAGTTGGTACGCAGCGTGCGACAGTAAGCGTCATCTCATGGCAAATTTTCGAACTAGTCTAGCGCTTCGTGATTCAGGATCGTTAACTGGCCAAACGATTGACAGTTGAAGGTAGCGCTGGCGAAAAGCTTAGAGCGAGCCAATGTTCCGTTTGCTACAGCAATTTTTTCTTAAGAACTCAAGTAACGCCATCGAGGAGAGTGTTTTGTCTGAATATATGCCCTTAAACCCTTAATGTTGCATCCGTGAAGATACATTCAGGAAGTGTGTACCTGTGAGATTATGATGAGATTTCCTAAGCACATTTAGCTTCTTGGACGTGTGATGGTCGGCTTGGTGTGATTAGGCTTAGCACTTTGCAATGTCGTACAGTTATACGTAATACGGTGCGATATACCACATTGTTTTTCAGCGGTAACTAGTAACTGTGGTTGCATAATGGTGGTTGTTAGAAGAGTGATATGAAAATATTAATTCATGTATGATTCATTCCATTTGTATCATACATGATAGTACATCATAGTCAGTGTATACTTTTTTTTTCTGTTACTGACATTTATCAGATATTTACTGGATTTATGTTCACGGATGCAGCAGAAAGGTTTTTAAGTCAACTAAGTACGAGTTCTGTATGAAGCAAGGATTGGTGGACGAAAACCGTACGGAAAGTTTGTTAGTGTTCCTTTCCTGTTTTGACTTTGCTGTGCTCGTGACTGCAAATTTCGGACAGTCAGAAGCAACTAGAACAAGCAAACACACTATTTCTTGGTAAACGAAGTAGATGGACAGCGTTTTTCATTGTCCGCCATGTTGTTTTGGAACGCATCCCCGCGAACCACTGCAGAAAAGCGTATCGTGTGTAACGCTGCTAATTCCAAAACTATGGGCGCGCCATTTAAGAAGGAGTGTGGACGTCGCCCGCTTGCGCAAGGTTAGGCAATTCGCCTTATAAATCTCTCAGAAAAAACCTTTAGAACCTTTCACAGTTGGTTTGTCTAACTCCAATATTTAATTCTAGTAAAACATATGAAACCTTTTCTGGTCTTCTGTTGGAATAACCATGATAATAGTCTGGTTGTTTTGCAGTTAAACTTTTTTTTATTTATTTATTGATTGGTTGCTTGATTAACTGACTGCCTGAATAACTTATTTATATTATTATTGATACTTCAACTATTTAAAATTGGAAAATCCAGTCTGTCCTTCGAGATGCCAATTATAAAGCATTTGGCTATCAGGATGCATACAACCTTTGTCTGATGCCCCACACACGCTCTGACAGAAAAACTGCACAAATCGCATCAGACAACGGTTTTTGGACGAGTTGGAAGATCATTTTGTCTGTCAAACTTCCAAATATATAATAGAAAACGAAACGCAACAGCAAAATAATGACGGAAATAACGAACTCTGTGTGTCATAATAATGACACACAGAATTCGTTA
>JAQIUY010000079.1:0-11007 GCA_034697085.1 Lithobius crassipesoides
CCAGCCCCCAAAGTGAATGTGCCAGGTCTAAAAATGAATGTGCCAGCGAGGGCTATGAATGTGCTGAATGTGCCAATCAAAATTTTTCAAATATCTCAATATGCAAATGAGATATTCAATATTCAATATAGGGGGCCAGCTTCACACCAGCCCCCAAAGTGAATGTGCCAGGTCTAAAAATGAATGTGCCAGCGAGGGCTATGAATGTGCTGAATGTGCCAATTAAAATTTTTCAAATATCTCAATATGCAAATGAGATATTCAATATTCAATATAGGGGGCCAGCTTCACACCAGCCCCCAAAGTGAATGTGCCAGGTCTAAAAATGAATGTGCCAGCGAGGGCTATGAATGTGCTGAATGTGCCAATCAAAATTTTTCAAATATCTCAATATGCAAATGAGATATTCAATATTCAATATAGGGGGCCAGCTTCACACCAGCCCCCAAAGTGAATGTGCCAGGGAGGGCTTTGAATGTGCTGAATGCAGGAATGCACGATAGCCAAAGATAAACATTACAAAATATGTAGCTCAGATTTAGCTAAGAATAATGAATTTTGTTCCAGAGTTCTACGACATACCAGAATTGCGGATGTTTTTTCTTAAACTCCCTAAAAATGCAAACGTTGCCCACATTATATTAAAAAAAATCTTTTTAATGGTCAAGCAATCAAATAATATTTTTGGACCATTAGACCCAAGCACAAAAAGTTTTCTTAATTCTCATTGAAGGATTAAGTGTACAATTTTCATGGCTATTAATCGTTACACTCAAATCGAGTAAAACAGTAAGCGAGCAAGAACAGACATTGTGGCTTTAACTGGAGTTGACTTCTTTTCCATGTCATTGCATTTTATCCATTTTCCGTCTCTGCGTCGCAGGTAGGCGATGTAATGAGCCGACCTTTCTTCAATTACACCTCTTAAGGCCAATCTGAAAGTTAAGCAAATTTTAAGTTAACAGAGCTGCGATTTTCAGCTTTGTTGCATTACACACACCACATAAAACCAGCTGCAACAAACGGGCAGTTCAAGAACATAATTCTAAAGTAATTGAGACTAAGTCTGCCTTTAGAGTGTAATGGTTTTATGTACATAATTTTACTTTACTGTATTACTTGTCGAAATCTTAAAAAATTACATCTAGGGTAAAGTGACCAAATGTTGGCCATAACTTTAAAAAAACATGAATATTTACATTTGTCGTTTTTTTGGAAACCTTAAAGTAAATGCGTCTTAAATTAGCATACATTAGTGTTTTAATTCTACTTTACTAATGTTATACATGGATAATTTGTGATGCAACATGAAAAATTAAGGAGTGTATCAAAGTGACCAATTGTTGGCCAACTGACCTTTTCTTGGCCATGAATGTACCTATTGTTGGCCAGGATGCCAACAATAGGTCAAACTCCGTTAAAAAAAGATCTTTTGAATAAGCAAATAAAGAGTTAGCCTAACCTTGGGTAGTTATTACCTTTTGAATGTGATTATAATGTTTAATAAAGATAACACATCAACAATGAGGCAGTTAGCCAAGGAAAAATGAAAATACAAAGTTCAAGCAAATACAAATATAGCTGCCAGGGCTTCCTATAAAACCAACATCATTTTTTTGACTTCTTTTGGTTCTTCTTAGCACTAGCCCTAAGCCTAGCCTTATTCTCTTTCTCCTTTTCTTTTTGAAGTCTTTTCTCTTCACGCTCTCTGGCTCTCTGCAGTTTTTGCGCGGCTAAATCTTCTTTTGCTTTGATAGCTGCACGTTTTGCTTCAATTACTTCATTCACTGTTAAAACGAAATATTGCTGTTCACGCTTTTTTTCTCGTTGTTTTTCTTTGGCAACTGCTGCTTTTGGGATCTGTAGCACATCACTGTCATTGCTACTTTCTTCGGGGGGAAGATTGGTCATATTGCCCAAAATGTTTGCTTTATGTCTAGGTCTATTGTTAAGCCTACTTGCGTAAAACTGAGAAGCGGAGATAATTGTTGTCTTACTTGAGCACGGCATGGCTGCATTCGAAGTGCTTGGCAGAGCATCACAACTTGATGATAAAGCCGTAGGACTAGCATCAGGAGTTTTCTTCAAGATAATATCCTTGTACTTTTTCCAAGTGGTATACAGAGGATCGCTATCACGGTTTTTGTTCTTGTGGTAGTCAAATAAGTAGGACTGTAGTTTTTCCATGGAAAGGGATGCCTCTAAGGCCCTTAGTGCTAGTTCAGGTGGACATTCTTTTGTTGTAGGCCTAGACTCATCAAGTTCATGGAGTGTTAGGCCTAGTGGGTCAACTAGGGCTACCTGATAGGGGGTATCAGTGATATCTGCAGGCTCGTCTGCTTCGTATTCATGCTCAGAGCCAGACAAGTTTTGTGAGTCCTTGTTTGTGGTAGGCCTAGGCATTGGGTTGGGGTCTAATGTTGCATTCTGTGCATCCTGATAAATGGCCTCCTCCACAGGGATGTCATTTTGTCTGGCCACGTTCGGACGTAATTCGTCTGTTCCATTTATTAGGCCTACACCTACGGATGCTTCTGGGCTTTGGTCGTACAGCAAGCTGGGAAGGTAGGCTTCATCTGGAATTGCTTCAGGATTGTAAGGGAAAATGGCACAAGCCCTGAATCCAGATTTAATGCTTTCTTCTTTCATACCATGTTGCCAAGCTTTGGAAAATATGCCTATGAAGTTTTTATGGGTTATTGTGACACCTGGAAAATCCCTCAACAGGTTGTTGCATTCATTTTCGTAAAAGTGCTTTACCGGACCAAATACAGCCCGGTCTAGAGGCTGGAGCCATTGCGATGTGTGTGCAGGCAGTTGAACCATCACAATATTTTCTTTCACGGCATGCTCAATAAGCTCCAAATACGTGTGTGTGTCATGTCCATCTAACACAAGTAACTGTGGTCGTTCAGGCCCAATTTGTGGAACAAAGATGTCTTTAAACCAAGCAAAAGCGATACCTTTTTTGGTCCAGCCAGTTTCCGATACTGAAACTGTTGTTCCAGCAGGAGCATGCTCTAAATCGAATCCATTTAAAGTCACCTTTGTCTTGCCCTTGACAATCAGATGTGGTGGTAGGTGTCGTCCATCAGCACTGACAGCACCTATGCACGTTACAGTCTCTTTTGAGTCGCTTACTCTTCCTTGCAAGTATCTCGTTCCTTTTCTTGCAATAACTTTGCCCAATTTGGTTTCGAATTGAAATCCACTTTCATCCAGGTTCCAAATAGCTTGCGGTTTCAAATGGAAGTTGTGCTCATCCATTTGTGACTTGAGAGCAGCAAAATATTTGTCAACAACTTTTCGGTTCATATTTTTGAGGCGTATAGAGCTAGTGGCTTCCGGTTGCCGAGTTGTAAAGTCTGCGTGCCTTTTTTTTAGCAGTCGCCACCACTTGTCCGAAGGTTCACCATTTTTAAAAGTAATTTTTTTCTTAGTGGCTAAGCTTTTTGCGTAAGTTAGGAATTGTTTTTTTCCTAATCCAATGCCGAGCTCGGCACGATGGAATGCATATGTAATGAGTTTTCTTTCATCGTTTAAAGAAAATTTTGTAGCTCTTCCTTGTTTTGCTTCAATTTCGTACTTGCCTTCAATTCTTAGTTGCAGAGTGCTGCGGGGTACATTAAATTGTTTTGAAGCTTTACGAACAGACATTTCCTTGTTCACTACAGCTTGGATGGCTTTTCGCATGTCTTCCAAAGCCCATTTGTGGCACGTCCATTTTTTCTTCGTAGCAGGTCGAGCCCTAGAGTTGTCATTAGGGTTTTCAGTTGTTTGTTTGTTCGTATCTTTCTTTTTAGCCATCTGTAAAGAATAATTGCTAATTTTAAACACATTTTCAAACAGGACAGGCCTAGCCTATTATGCTAGAATGATTCCCTAAATCACATCAACAAACGCAAATGTTGGCTTCTTCATGTTTAATAACTGTATTATGAGCAATATTTATCCCGCAAATTCCATCCTTTCTTTAATAATTAAATTCAAATGTGTGGGCTAACCAAGGCTGTATGAGTTTCTGCTTTTAATTTCAGCAGTTTTACCTTATTTCAGAGGTTTTATTTCAAAATCGAATTTATCTCCAAATTTACGTTTTAAACCAAAATATGTAAATTGTTGTGCACAATACCCAAAACTGTTCATAAAAAAGCATAAAAATTAAATTCTTCGTAAGCTTAGCTACGCCAATAATTTAAAACAGCATAAAAATAGGCCAAACATTAAGTTGGCCAACAATAAGACACCCGTGCCAACAATAAGACACCCGTGCCAACTATAGGACGATAACTATGCCAACATTAAGACGATGCATGCCAACAAAAAGACGAGCATGGCCATCTTTAGGACTAATTCGATGTATTTTTCTTTACGTTTATGTGATCAATTAATACTTTAAAAGCACAAAAAAAAGGCTGAAATGTCACGATTAACGATACACTCTTCGATCTGTAAAATTATTACGTTAAGATAACACCAACAACATTGTTAAACCAATCAATATTCAAGATACGTACCGTAAGTCAGCAATCCGTGCGCTGCAAAGTTTTGGAGGGAAACGAGAAAAAATGAGTGCTCTTCTAGATGCTTCAAGACAACTAACGCCCTCTGTTGACAACAATAGAAATCTTGCTGCTCAGTCAAGGAGTAGACGCGCTTTTGCTACAAACAATTTATCGGTTCTGAAACCGAAACTAGATTGCTATTTTATGGAAAAAGATTAGTGGCCAACAATAGGTCCTGGCCAACAATAAGTCACTTTACTTGTCGAAATCTTAAAAAATTACATCTAAGCAGGATTATTTTGACTCACCGAAATGATTTACATCTAATCGTAAAGGTCAACGCATGAAACTTTTAACTTGTGTTATCAAAATACAGCCCAAAATTGTACTAAACGTTTATATGAATTATACAGTTAAAATTACAGGGTAGCAATAAAATCGAAGGTCATACAAACAATGTTAGGCTATTTCGTCAGATAAGCATACCTTGCATTTAACGCCGTTATTTCTAGTGGAACTGATGACAGTTTGGTGGATACTGGACGATCTGTTTTGGAAGCATGCAGATTTGCAATTTCTGGTTCAACTGTTCCATCCAGTTCAATAAGTAAATGCGAAGGATTTTCTTCGAACTTGATTGAAGCAGAACCAACGCAGAATATTGACCTGTGACATGTGATCAGAAAAAAAATAATGATCATTTGGAAAACACTGACACTCTTGCAATAGTATCCATAAATTATGGTTGATCAAAAAAGCAAGGTGCTGTACTTATGGATGTGTCTTGACCAAATTATATATATTGCAAGTCCGTATACAGCAGTGAGTGAGTAACCTTGCTTATACATGCAATAAAAGGTTATTATGTTTTTAGATTTTCGCATTATGGTTAGATTGTGGTGTAAACGTGCGTTTCAACGTTTTGTTTTGATACTTGGTATTCCAAGTAGCCAACCAATGCAAAACAAACGGATGACGGATTATGAATCGATTTTGGATCGACATGTTGGGTCAAAAATGACCTAACGAGTAGTTTAATTTAACCCAATATAATAGTGCCTGCACCCAACACTTTGACCATTTTGACCCAACAATTTTTAGATTTACTGACATTGTATCGTTAACTGATATATATATATATATATATATATATTTATGCTATTTATTAATCACTACTTATTACCTGTAACTTTTCTCTGTTTCCAAATTCCTTGCATCTTCTTTGCTGATGACGTTTATATTAAGGTTTTGGTCATCACGAAGTGCCTTCAGCAAAACAATATCGTCCCAATGTTCGCAGACTAATGCTTCTAAATCTCTTACCATGGTTTTTGTTTCTGCCAAGGCATCCGAAATAAATGGAAAAAAAACTTGACCAGCAAATAATTCCTGGTTAGAACCTACCCACTGGATTGCTTGCCGCATATTCTGGTTTACAGTAGCAGGAAGATTTTCTAATTTAAATTTTTCAGCACACCTCAAAGATTCTTCCTCTTGTAATACCCTGTCAACACAGCTTTGCAGCTTACTCATGTGGGACAAGTCTCGGGAAAAGATAGCGACAGTTTGCTGTTTTATGGTTTTCAGGGATGTTGGGCAATTCACGTTGCTGCACGTTCTTTGCACTCTTAACGGGAGTTGAATTGCCCGTGATGCAAATCTGCTCAACGCCATATAGCCTGAAAGAAGAGTCATTTATTAATGTTACGCTTACTTTAAATCATTTAACGTCAAAAGGAAATGTATATTACCGAAACAGTTTACTTACAATTGTATTCATCCAGATTGGGAGCCATTGGCGACGAACGCTTCAATTCTGGAAATAGGCTGGCAATCAGTTCTGCACGTTCTTTGTATAGTGTTGGCATGTGGACGGTTTGTGAAGCAAATTTGATGACTATCTTAATAAAATGTGGTTGCACGTCCAATGAGTCAATGTAATTGCGATATCTAGTACTGTCTAGATAGGCGCAACAAAATATAGTTAGCAATGAGTCCAAACCACATGTATTTTGCACACTAACAGCTACTCCTTTACCCATCCGTATTGGTTGTAGGCTGTTTCCGTTTTTCAGTATTTTCAGTTCAACACTGTCTGTTGCCCAGTCGGTATTGAAGTCGAAATAGGTACGACGCTTCTTTATTGGCACAGCCTGTCCCATCCAGTTTTCAACAGCTGATAATTCCGCAATACTTCTAGGTGGACGTAGGATGCTGGATCGATGCTCCTTTTGGGAATTATTTTTCTGGCAGTTTGTGCAATGTATTTTCTGCCCGAAGCCTTCCTCTCCAATGGCCACACCGCAAAAGACATGTACATACTGTGAGCAAATAGCACATGTATGAGCAGTGCCTACATTTTTGTTGCAGACATTGCAATTAAGTGTAGTGTTACTTGTGTGTAGTGTTACAAGTGTAGTGTTACTTGGCAGCGTCTCAACGAATCCAGGTTGTACATCGTCTTGCTGGGATGGTATGCTAAATTCCGAATTCTCTAATACAGTACTGAAAGTCACTGAACGGAAGGAAGAATTTTGTTCTGCGGCATCTTTGGGGAACATACTATTTTCATTTTCTCGTGAAACACTAGGCAAACCACATTTACTGCCAGAGATAGTGTTAATGGGTTTAGGAGATGTTATGGTACTACTGTCTGATCCGCACGTGGCATATTTAAGTTTTAACATGCCGTCTAAATTTTGATGGTAAAGCCGCAAAAATACGTCAGGTGACTGTGGCAATTTGAAATCTGCCATGATCTGGTTTTTCACAAAACCATTATGCGCTTCTACTTCACTGTTCGATACTCTTGTGATGTTTGTTCCATACAGTGGTGCAAGAAGTGCTGCAACCAGTGGCAACTTGGCAAATAATACTTTATTAACATCTTCTGCTACCTGGGGCAGAAAATAGGGGTTTGGATCGTCGGCTGTTGGTTCCAACTCTATTTCTAGCAAACTGTTTGCAATGACCTTCGAGCCAAGTTCGGTAAATGGGCTTGGAAAGCCTTCTAATTCTGCAGTAGCTTTTCCCTGTTCGTCTTGCTCGCTATCACTTCTTGCATTGTTGTGTGCAGTATCATCTGGTGCACTTTTTTGCGCATTCTCAACAACACAGGAATACACTTCTTCTCCTTCAGCTATGAGAATTTTTAGCTGACTCAAAGATGTTTTGCATTTTGCTGTGCTTGTTTCGCTCAAGGCAACAATACATAAGTCTCTAAATATGTTGAGCACATCTTCAACGTTAGTGGACAAGATTATTTGGGCTGACACGGACAGAAACAATTTTTTGACTAGTCGACCAGTCATGCAGAGTGACTTTAATTTTGCTAACAGTTTAATGTTATGCACACAGTCAATCCGTATCCAGACACGTGGTAACAGCTCTTCATCTTTCTTGTTAACTAAGATGTTGTGCAAAAGTTTAAGGTAGGAAATTAATGTCATGCCGATGAAAGAACGGCAGCAAGCATTTATCATTGCTTGGCTGTTGTCTACTACAACTACTTTTGGCAGTGTTTTCACGTCTTTCAAGAAAACATCAATCCAGAATGTTATTGCAGGGGTATGCTGTCTTGCACTCAGCATTTGAAAAACTGGTACACCTTTCATAGTACCCACGTAATAAAACACTGGCTTCCTAGTGCCATCATAATTCGGTGCTGCCTTCACAATTCCACCAGTAGCATCGATGTGTAGGGAAGAATGGTCAGATTGGCAGAGAATGTTGAACAAGTCAATTTGTTCACCAGTCCAAAAATGAACGAAGAAATTTTCTCTTCCTACATCCCTTATAAAGTTTGGAATGCAAGATTTAACCATTAAAACTGCTTCATGGTAGTCACGACTCAATTTGTAGTGTTCTCGATGTTCACTCAAGGCTTTTCTAAGAACGGAAGCAGAAGGAAGAGTTGGCGGTTCTTGGTCTCCAAACTTCATTGCTTCTGAAGCCAGGATATTGCGCATCACTGTTGCACTGCTGCGACCAGTATCTTGATTTACTACTTCCGTTCTTTTGAAGCCGGATAAAAACCGCTTACCATGATGAATCTGGCCTTCTATCCCAGTAAATTCAATATCCATTCGGATTTTAGAAATGTTAGCTTCTGGACACAAAGGAATAGTCCCTTTCAATTGCCTCCCGCAGTCGGAGCATCTGGCAACAATAGTACAGAAAATGCCACTATTGGTCACTTTGCTGCGTTTGAATGACCACACACACTTGCTTTTGAGCTGCCGATAAAGCTCCCCAGCAACGATATGGGTCCATACAAATTGCTTCAGTGTTATACCTTTGTTCGGGTGGTTTATATCCGAGTTTCCACCAGTCATATCCTTCCATTGTTCCTCGGTGAATGTTAGGTGTGAAATGCTGTAGTTATCAAGTGGATGCGCATTTCTTTCTCTTGAAACTTCATCTTGTTCCGATTCAATCCCCTGAAAGAATATATGCGACATTATATTTCGAAGCACAAACTACCACATTACTTTTATTCTGCTGCAAACTATACTTGTCCGCATACTCTGGTGAGAACCATATATTTTCGTGAGAAACGAAAAATCCTAACCCACAATCCAACCAGAGCTACCTATCAGCCCTGCTCTACTTATTTTGGATCTGCACAAAAAAATGTCAATTTTATTTAGGTGTAATTCGACTTAATTTTTTATTTCAATTTGAAATTTTAAACAACGCCAGTGTTACACTACTACATTTCTATGGAGAATACTGTAGACCGTTTAAACAAATTACACCATAATGCTGAATAACATTAAAGTTATCGTGAGTAAACAGATTTCCTTTAAAGTTTTTTAGGCTAACGGTTGTATTGTGGGCTGCTATGCAGAAGAGTCCTGACAAGGAAAACGTTATTCTTTTGGGAAATTTCCACGTCTACATATATTTTACGAATGTCATTGACTTTACGAATGCAACAATGAACAAATTCTTATACGATGTCTTTATAAAACATTGTGGTAAAAGGCTGTGCTTAAGGCATTAAAAACATGCATCTTTCGTCATTAACTTACCTCTTCAGTTTCTTGTTCTTGCGTTCCTTGTAGCAGCGAGCGGACGTTCCTTCTATTCTGCAACAATTGAGTGTAGCACCACTTCTCGCTAACTTTCACGCCGAGGGTTTCATGAATAAAATTAGTTATCAATGTCCAAGAACGATGGGATGGTGGTTGCAACACAAACTCTCCCTCTTGGAGAAAAGCTTCAACATTTTGACGGCATGCTTCTAAAAACGTCTCCACTTGAGCATCGTAGGTTACGCCAAGAGATTCCCACATGTTTCCTGGACGCGGCATTATTTTCAATGCATATAATGGGAAACTAAAGTATGCCTACTCCAAATGCCGAAAAGCTTATTAACAGCATTTCGTACATAATTAGCGTGCATGCTGCTTTATACAGAACATGTCGCACAATTTTACTGGAATATTTTTCAATTCCGATTAATTAATTGCCTAAGAGGGAACTATTTTGTTAAACGTATGCTTCTCTAAACCTATACTTGCCAACAACCCACCATAGGTCGCAAGGGGCCAAGAAGTGACCTGTTCTGCAAACAGTCCAATTTTGCTTGAAGGTTAGATGAACCGTCTAGAAGCCTTCTTGGAACGCAGAGCTGCTTACTATGTTCTAAGAAAAAGAGCTAAGACCCAAAACAAAACCGCAGAGAACTTGTGTAGGGCGGTTTCGTTTGGTACCTGGAAATGTTCATCTCACTGTGTGAAACTCGGGAAGAAATTTTAAATCTGGTAAATTTGGCTTCTTTTTTCAACAAGTCATCATCGAATGTGTGATTTCTTTCAAATTCTTTGCTAATACATTACAAATAAGTTTTTCTCTCTTTTATTGTAATTAAGCCAATTGTGCAGTACAGACTTGGTGAAAAAAGTCCGATAGCCGAAAAACGAAAAAAAAACATAAAGAGCCCTAAATCAAGGATTGTAGGGCTTGCTTTATTACTGCATTATTAATAGTATCGTTGCCACATGCAGCCCGTCAATCGAACGGCTATCCAACTGACAAGCGGCAAATTCTCTTACTACTATAACGCTATCTACCGGTTGATCAGAAAATCGATGGCCAGTGACTAAAGCCTTCTAAAGGTTCCTTAAAAACATCGTTAAAAAAAGCATTTTTCCCTCAGCCACAGGTCTGCAATTCACTATACTTTTAAAATCCATTATACACATTGCCTACTAATGTGAATTCAAGGCAAAAATATTAAAAGTCGTAGTACTAACAAGTATTTCTGTGAAATTAGTCCGACAAATAGATAACTTTTAAGAAACAACAAATTCCTCCATTGTAGTGGAATTCAATTGCTTTGTTTATATATTAAGTTGTATTATATATTATATAGGTGTTACATATATTTAATTTTACAAATGGCATTTTGCATATTGAGCTATTTGAAAAATTTTGATTGGCACATTCAGCACATTCATAGCCCTCGCTGGCACATTCATTTTTAGACCTGGCACAT
>JAQIUY010000080.1:0-10959 GCA_034697085.1 Lithobius crassipesoides
GGGCATGGTCTACTTGTATTTTCAGGGCCTCATATTATGTAACTCGCATTCGTCTTGCAATGTTTGTTGGAGGACAGAATGTCCTGTTCAGGGCCATGCTCTCAAATAAATTCAATTCAATTCAATTCAATTCGTCTTGCAGAGTTCATTGTTGTTAGTGCATTGTTGTAGAGCCAGTGCAGCCACACATTAGTTCCACACGGAAATGTTGAAACTTTTGCCGACTGTACAAAGGCGTAAAACTAAGATAGTCTCTAGGGTGTCAATTTGATTATTTTCTTTGATAAGCATAAAAAAAGGGTACTATATCACGTCAAAATATGGATAAAACCAATCGTTAAGTGGCTCGGAAAACACTGTCGTCATCAAGGTAAGTACGAAAATGGCGGTGAAACCAAAGTACTCTTATGTTGTCCCTGGGGCCGATGGCCTTACTGCCCGGGCTCCAGCAAACCGGAATCCAAACCAAACCAACTTTTATGTTGTGATAGAAGACTAGCATTGCCAAGATGACAGGGGGTGAGTTTTTCATTGAGGAATTGAGAGGTTTGTAACTCTTATTTCTGTCCATGACTGAAATTAAAGTAATTTTCTCCTCTTTTTTTCTTCTCTCGATGTAAATGTACAGGCCTTTAGTTCACGTTGATTCTGTAAATAAACACAATATGGTGCGTGCAGGTACTACCGCCAACAGAATGGGAGTTGTATCGCGTACACGGGTGATTTAACACTTACCTAATGAAAGATTTAAGACTGAATAACAAACAAGTAAAATAAAATCACAAAGACACCCAAGGAATTAAAACAAGAATCAGCAAGGCAAAGTAATATAAACACCACGCCACGAGAACAATGACTAACTTGTTGGTTTTCAATGTTTATCATGTAGTTTTTTTGTTACCACAAGCAATGTCCACTTGCCAGAGCGTTACTATTGTGTAAGCATATTAAAAGGTGGCGCTGCTGTTGTCGGTAGGCTTGTTGTCTTGACCACGACAAGCAACGTCGGAAAGTGCTGAATGCTGTAGTTCGTGTTTTTATTTACGATAAGGAATTACTTGGAGCAAAGCAGAAAGCCTAACAGGTTATGGGCCCAGTAAACCGAGTCCACAACATCCGCACAAGTTTACGGCGTAAGTAAAGCACAAAAGAATATTTTTAAAGTAAAGTAAAGTGAAGCTGCAGCAAGGCTTAAGTTCTAGCCGTGATGTCTGACAAAATTTACATCGCTAAGCTGAACAATGACAATTATCCGACGTGGAAATTTAAGATGGAACTTTTGTTAATTAAAGAAGGTGTGTGGAATGTCGTAAATGAACCAGTGCCGCAAGCTCCAGACGAAAAATGGGTGACGAATGATGGAAAAGCCAGGGCTGCTATTGGCCTAAGGGTGGACGACAGCCAACTCGGCCACATACGGAAGGCTACTACGGCAAGGGCAGCGTGGACCGCTCTGGCAGACTACCATCAGAAGGCTACTTTGTCTAACGTAGTAAGTCTATTGAGACGCCTGTGCTCCAGGCGACTACAGGAAAGCGGTGACATGGTGAAACACATTCAAGAAATGGAGGACAACATAGAGCAACTTTCAGCACTAGGGGAACAGATTGCAGATAAACTAACAGTGGCATTTTTATTGAGCAGTTTACCTGAAAGTTACGCTACATTGATAACCGCATTAGAAACTAGACCCGATAAAGATCTAACATTAAGCCTGGTTAAGATGAAGATGCTCGAAGAGTATAGAAGGAGAACGGTTTACACACCTAGTGAATCGACCCAGGAGGAGAAAGCTCTCAAAGTCTATGCTCCAAAGAAAGCATTCAAGAATAATCCAAGATCAAGTGGAGCAAGTACACCAGGATTTAGTGGAATCTGCTATTTCTGCAAGAAGGCAGCAGGACATCTTAAGCGTGATTGCCCCTTATATATCGCTTGGAAAAAGAGGAATCCATCTGGACCAGCTAAGGCCAACTTGGTCAATCACAGTGACGACGAAAACATATGTTTTAAAGTAAGTGAAGGAGACCGTGAAAAGTGGTATGTGGATTCAGCAGCCGGAAAGCACATGTGCTGCAATAAAAACTTCTTTACGAGTTTGGACATTACTGTACGGAGCAAAGTGCGGGTGGCCGATGACAGAGAAGTCCTTGTTGAGGGTGTCGGTAAGGGAACACTCAGGTGCATGACGGATGAGGGAAACAAAGTAAACATTATCACGGTAGAAGATGTACTATATACTCCTACCTTTGGCGGAAGCCTGTTGTCTGCAAGGTGTTTGGCCAAGCGAGGAATAACCACGACTTGTGTTGGTGACACCGATAAATGCCTGATTATAAAGAATGGAAAAACAGTGGCTACGGCTACAGCTACGTCTACAGGGCTTTATGAGCTGGATCTCGACAAAGGCGAACGAGCGCTGGCTGTGGCGGCAAAGGAAACTCATTGCATTCACGTCTGGCACCGTAGGCTCGGGCACCGTGATCCAACAGCAGTTCGGACCGTGATCAGCCAAAGTCTGGCCACAGGCATCGAAATTTCGAACTGTGATATGAAGCAGGTATGCGAGTGTTGCATCAGAGGCAAGATGTCAAGAAAAGCATTCCCGGAGTCCTCAGGGATACAGTCAAGGAGCGTACTGGATTTGGTACATACGGATGTCTGCGGCCCGATGCAGACGGAAACGCCGGGGAAGAAGAGATACGTCTTGACGGTTATTGACGACTATAGCCGGTACACGAAAATTTACCTACTTCACCACAAGTCTGAAGTGTCCGAAAAACTGCGACATTACGTTAGTGAAGTAAAGACAAGATTTGGCAGAGCACCTAAGGTGATCCGATCCGACCGGGGCGGCGAGTACACAGGAGCAGAGCTGCGGAAGTACTTGAAGAGCGAAGGTATTCAAACGCAGACATCAGCGCCGTACACACCACAGCAAAATGGCACTGCCGAGCGTAAGAATCGCTCACTTCTAGAAATGACGAGGTGCCTACTGACTGATGCCAGCCTGCCCAATCAGTTCTGGGGTGAAGCAGTCATGACAGCTAATTATTTACAAAATCGACTGCCTACCAAAGCATTGGACGTCACACCGTACGAAAGATGGCATCTAAAGAAGCCGTCTTTTGAGCACATGAGAATTTTTGGAAGTCCGGCCTACGCCATGGTTCCAAATGAGAAGCGCCAGAAATTGGACGAAAAGGCCATCAAGTTAATCTTTGTGGGTTACGAGGACGGATCAAAGGCCTACAGGCTACTTGATACAAAGACAAATAAAATACAAATAAGCAGAGATGTCAAGTTCATCGAGAAACCCTCGCACCAAGTTACCACGCCAATTCAGAGCAAAGTTCCCAATCCAGAAGATGAAGTCGTGGCCGACGCAGTTAGCGACACAGATTCTATAAGTTCAGGGGAGGAGGACAAATCTATGGGGGAGCCAAGCAATGCTGGTAATGGCGTCGCAGAAGAAGTTGAAGCTGTTGAGCTAGGACCAAGGAGATCACAACGGCAGAACAAAGGCAAACGACCGGAGCGCTTGATAGACGTGGCTTGTTCAGCACAGGAGGACAATGAACCTGCAACATATAGGGAGGCTATGTGCAGTGCTGACAAGTATCATTGGAAGAAGGCCATGGATTCAGAGATGGCATCACTGCGAGAAAATGGTACATGGGAGCTTACGGAACCACCGCCCGGAGCGAACGTCGTTGGCAGCAAGTGGGTATTTAAAATCAAGCGCAATGACGAAGGAGCAATCGATCGATATAAGGCACGTCTTGTGGCCCAAGGTTACTCACAAAAGTATGGCCATGACTACGATGAAGTGTTTGCCCCCGTCGTAAAGCAAGTAACCCTAAGGATTCTGCTAACGACAGCTGCGAGAATGGGTATGGTCGTCAAGCAGTACGACGTCGAGACTGCGTTCCTTAACGGCGACTTGTCCCATGAAGTGTACATGAAGCCAGCAGTGGGATATGACAAAGACACCAGCGGAAAGGTGTACAAGCTCAAGAAAAACATTTATGGTTTGAAGCAAGGAGCGCTAGAGTGGTACAAAAAGCTCAATAGTGTACTCGAGGAATGTGGGTTCACACGCAGTGAAGCCGACCCATGCTTATACACCAAGAAGGATGGCCACTCGTGGACATTTCTCGCTGTGCATGTCGATGACGCGATTGGTGCGGGTGTCACGGAGATGCACTTGAAGAGCCTTGAGACCGAACTTGGAGCTCATTTCAAGATGAAGATTCTAGGCAAACTCAAGTACTATCTGGGTATACAGTTTGACCGTGACGGAGACAAATTTTATCTCAGCCAAGAAAAGTACATAAAGAAAAAGCTAGTTGAATTCCGATTAGCAGACGCCAGGCCATCAAAAATCCCGATGGACCCTGGGTATGGTAAACGAACTGAAGTCCACGAACCTATGCGGGACAAAGAAGTTTATAGAAGAGCAGTTGGTTCCTTGCTTTACCTGTCCACAAATACGAGGCCAGACATAGCCATCGCAACATCAATACTTGCCAGGAAAGTCAGTGACCCGACCGAGGCAGATTGGACTGAGGTGAAGCGAGTGTTCAGGTACTTGCTGCACACCATGAAGAAGAGACTGCGACTCGGTGGGCAACCCGAAGAAACCTGTCTAGTAGTCTACGTAGACGCAGACTGGGCAGGCGATTCGGACGACCGTAAGTCAAACACTGGCTACCTGATGAAGTTGTACGGTAGCACAATTCATTGGGTTAGTCGCAAACAGCAACTGGTGACCATTTCAACGACCGAGGCTGAATACGTTGCATTGTCTGAAGCGGTTCAAGAAACCTTGTGGGTAAAGAGACTGATTGAGTGCTTCGGACAAAGCGTCCCTACGCCCGTTACAGTATATGAAGACAACCAAAGTTGTATCAGACTGTTAGTGAGCCCGAAGGCAAGCCACCGTACTAAACACATTGACACGAAATACCATTTTGTTCGTGACCAGCAAGCGACTGGTGTGATCAACGTGAAGTATTGTGCAACATCTGAAATGACTGCTGACGTGCTGACGAAACCAATGGAAGCGGTGAAGTTTCGTAAGTGTGTCAACAACATTGGGCTTGAGTGACTGATTTGTTATTTTTTTTGCTCGTGTATGGGGATTGGTAACAAGCATGAAAGGGGAACGTATGTGAAACATTGAGGGGAGGTGTTGGTTTGCAATGTTTATCATGTAGTTTTTTTTGTTACCACAAGCAATGTCCACTTGCCAGAGCGTTACTATTGTGTAAGCATATTAAAAGGTGGCGCTGCTGTTGTCGGTAGGCTTGTTGTCTTGACCACGACAAGCAACGTCGGAAAGTGCTGAATGCTGTAGTTCGTGTTTTTATTTACGATAAGGAATTACTTGGAGCAAAGCAGAAAGCCTAACAGGTTATGGGCCCAGTAAACCGAGTCCACAACATCCGCACAAGTTTACGGCGTAAGTAAAGCACAAAAGAATATTTTTAAAGTAAAGTAAAGTGAAGCTGCAGCAAGGCTTAAGTTCTAGCCGTGATGTCTGACAAAATTTACATCGCTAAGCTGAACAATGACAATTATCCGACGTGGAAATTTAAGATGGAACTTTTGTTAATTAAAGAAGGTGTGTGGAATGTCGTAAATGAACCAGTGCCGCAAGCTCCAGACGAAAAATGGGTGACGAATGATGGAAAAGCCAGGGCTGCTATTGGCCTAAGGGTGGACGACAGCCAACTCGGCCACATACGGAAGGCTACTACGGCAAGGGCAGCGTGGACCGCTCTGGCAGACTACCATCAGAAGGCTACTTTGTCTAACGTAGTAAGTCTATTGAGACGCCTGTGCTCCAGGCGACTACAGGAAAGCGGTGACATGGTGAAACACATTCAAGAAATGGAGGACAACATAGAGCAACTTTCAGCACTAGGGGAACAGATTGCAGATAAACTAACAGTGGCATTTTTATTGAGCAGTTTACCTGAAAGTTACGCTACATTGATAACCGCATTAGAAACTAGACCCGATAAAGATCTAACATTAAGCCTGGTTAAGATGAAGATGCTCGAAGAGTATAGAAGGAGAACGGTTTACACACCTAGTGAATCGACCCAGGAGGAAAAAGCCCTCAAAGTCTATGCTCCAAAGAAAGCAACCAAGAATAACCCAAGATCAAGTGGAGCAAGTACACCACGGTTTAGTGGAATCTGCTATTTCTGCAAGAAGGCAGCAGGCCATCTTAAGCGTGATTGCCCCTCCTATATCGCTTGGAAAAAGAAGAATCCTACTGGACCACCTAAAGCCAACATGGTCAGCCATAGTGATGATGAAAACATCTGTTTTAAAGTGAGTGAAGGAGATCGTGGAAAGTGGTATGTGGATTCGGCAGCCGGAAAGCATATGTGCTGCGATAAAAGTTTCTTTACGAGTCTGGACACCACTTTACGGAGCAAAGTGCGGGTAGCAGATGATAGAGAAGTCCCTGCCGAGGGTGTTGGAAAGGGAATTCTCAGGTGCGTGACGGGTGAGGGAAGTAAAGTAAACATTATCACAGTAGAAGATGTACTGTATACCCCTACCTTTGGCGGAAGCCTATTGTCTGCAAGGTGTTTGGCCAAGCGGGGAATAACTACGTCTTGTGTCGGTGGCACCGATAAATGCTTCATTATAAGGAATGGAAAAACAGTGGCTACGGCAACAGCGACGTCTTCAGGACTTTATGAGCTGGACCTCGACAAGGATGAACGAGCGCTGGCTGTGGTGACAAAGGAAGCACATTGCATCCACGTCTGGCACCGGAGACTCGGGCACCGTGATCCAACAGCGGTTCGTACTGTGATCAACCAAAGTCTGGCCACAGGCATCGAAATTTCGAACTGTGATGTGAAGCAGGTATGCGAGTGCTGCATTAAAGGCAAGATGTCAAGAAGAGCATTCCCGGCGTCCTCAGGGACACAATCAAGAAGCGTACTGGATTTAGTACATACGGATGTCTGCGGCCCAATGCAGACGGAAACACCGGGGAAGAAAAGATACGTATTGACGGTTATTGACGACTATAGCCGGTACACGAAGATTTACCTTCTCCACCACAAGTCTGAAGTTTCAGAAAAATTGCGACATTATGTAAGTGAAGCGAAGACAAGATTCGGCAGAGCACCTAAAGTGATTCGATCCGACCGGGGTGGCGAGTACACCGGAGCAGAACTGCAGAAGTACTTGAAGAACGAAGGCATTCAAACGCAGACATCGGCGCCGTACACACCACAGCAAAATGGCACTGCCGAGCGTAAGAATCGGTCACTTATGGAAATGACGAGGTGCCTACTGACTGATGCCAACCTACCCAATCTGTTCTGGGGTGAGGCTGTCATGACGGCTAATTATTTACAAAATAGGCTGCCTACCAGAGCACTGGACGTCACACCATACGAAAGATGGCACCTGAAGAAGCCGTCTTTTGAGCACATGAGGATTTTTGGAAGCCCGGCCTACGCCATGGTTCCAAATGAGAAGCGCCAAAAATTGGATGAAAAGGCCATCAAGTTAACCTTTGTGGGTTACGAGGACGGATCAAAGGCCTACAGGCTGCTTGATACAAAGACAAATAAAATACAAATAAGCAGAGATGTCAAGTTCATCGAGAAATCCTCACACCAAGTGGTCACACCAATTCAGAGCGAAGTTCCCAATCCAAGGGATGAAGCAATGGTCGACGCAGTCAGCGACACAGATACCATAGGTTCAGGGGAGGATGATGAATCTGTGGGAGAGCCGAACGATGCTGGTAATGGCATTGCTGAAGAAGAAGATGATGCTGACGAACTAGGACTAAGGAAATCACAACGGCAAAACAAAGGAAAACGGCCAGAGCGCTTGATTGAAGTGGCCTATTCAGCACAGGAAGACAATGAACCTACAACATATAGGGAGGCTATGAGTAGTACCGATAGGTATCATTGGAAGAAGGCCATGGATTCCGAGATGACATCACTGCGAGAAAATGGTACATGGGAGCTTAAGGAACCACCGCCCGAAGCAAACGTCGTTGGCAGCAAGTGGGTGTTTAAAATCAAGCACAACGACGAAGGAACAATCGACCGATATAAGGCGCGTCTTGTAGCCCAAGGTTACTCACAAAAGTATGGCCATGACTATGATGACGTGTTTGCCCCCGTCGTAAAACAAGTAACCCTTAGGATTCTGCTAACGACAGCCGCAAGAATGGGGATGGTCGTCAAACACTATGACGTCGAGACAGCGTTCCTAAACGGCGACTTAACGCACGAAGTGTACATGAAGCCAGCAGAGGGATACGATAAAGACGCCAGCGGAAAGGTGTACAAGCTCAAGAAAAACATTTATGGTTTGAAGCAGGGAGCGCTAGAGTGGTACAAAAAGCTCAATAGTGTACTCAGGGAATGTGGATTCACAAGCAGTGAAGCCGACCCATGCTTGTATATCAAGAAGGAAGGCGACTCGTGGACATTTCTTGCTGTGCACGTCGATGATGCGATTGGTGCGGGCGTCACGGAGAAGCACCTGAAGAATCTTGAGACCGAACTTGGCGCTTACTTCAAGGTGAAGATTCTAGGCAAACTCAAGTACTATCTGGGTATACAGTTTGACCGTGATAGGGACAAATTTTATCTCAACCAGGAAAGGTACATAAAGAAGAAGTTAGCCGAATTCCGATTAGCAGACGCCAGGCCATCAAAAATCCCAATGGATCCTGGGTATGGAAAACGAAATGAAGTCCACGAACCTATGCGGGAAAAAGAAGTTTACAGAAGAGCAATTGGATCCTTGCTTTACCTGTCCACGAATACGAGGCCAGACATAGCCGTCGCGACGTCAATACTCGCCAGGAAAGTCAGTGACCCGACTGAGGCAGACTGGACTGAAGTGAAGCGAGTGTTCAGGTACTTGCAGCATACCATGAAAAAGAGACTGCAACTCGGTGGGCAACCTGAAGAAACCTGTCTAGTTGTCTATGTAGATGCAGATTGGGCAGGTGATTCAGATGACCGTAAATCAAACACTGGCTACCTGATGAAGTTGCATGGTAGCACAATTCATTGGGCTAGTCGCAAACAGCAACTCGTGACCATTTCAACGACCGAGGCTGAATACGTAGCATTGTCTGAAGCGGTTCAAGAAACCTTGTGGGTCAAAAGATTGATTGAGTGCTTCGGACAAAACGTTCCTAAGCCCATCACAGTGTACGAAGACAACCAAAGTTGTATTAGATTGTTAGTGAACCCGAAGGCAAGCCACCGCACTAAACACATTGACACGAAATACCATTTTGTACGGGACCAGCAAGCTACGGGTGTGATCAATGTGCAGTATTGTGCGACGTCTGAAATGACTGCTGACGTGCTGACAAAACCGATGGAAGCGGTGAAGTTTCGCAGGTGTGTCAGCAACATTGGCCTTGAGTGACTGATGTGGGGTTCTGTGATCGTGTGGTGATAGATAACTAAGTATGAGAGACGGAAACTTATGGGGAACATTGAGGGGAGGTGTTGGTTTATTTGTTTTATGTTTATCATGACGGTTTTATTTTTATTGCTACCGAAAGCGAGTGTAACCATATACAATGTTCACTTTCACTTGCCAGAGCGTAGCGATTGTGTAACCATAATAAAGGCGGCGCTGCTGTCGTGTTCCTCTCCGTTGGTTGCTCCAACGACGACAAGCAGCAGCAGCAAAAAGCTGGAGGGCGTTGTTCTTTTTCTTTTAACTACGATAAGGTATTACTTGGTGCGCATGCTGAAAGTCCAACAGTAGAACCCTAGCAGAAGTGGTAGTGGTAGAAGAAGAACCCTAGTAGAACCCTAGCAGAAGTGGTAGTGGCAGAAGTGGAAGTGGTAGTGGTAGAAGAAGAACCCTAGTAGAATCCTAGCAGAAGTGGCAGTGGCAGTGGCAGAAGTGGAAGTGGGAATGGTAGAATAAGAACCCTAGTAGAACCCTAGCGGAAGTGGTAGTGGTGGACATAGTAGTGGTGGACATAGTAGTGGTAGTTATAGTAGTTACTGGTCATTCGAACTGGTATTACCTGCAGTAACTGGAAGTTTTAATAGAAACTTGTTTCCCAGTGCAGTGACCATACCCAAAAATGAAAATGTGAACCCAGTGTGGTTGCTTCTCATTCTGAAAATGTTAGCCCAGTGTGGTTTCTGCACTTGATTAAAATTCATTTGGCTGGATTTGCTTCTATAATCTTAGCAGCATAAGTTGAGCAGGGCAAAAGGGTGCATTTTAATTTTGAATTATTGAAACTATTGAATTATTATAACACTTGATTAAGTTCTTGAAGTTTCTGCTGCTCTAGAGTGGTCCATAATGGTGCAGTCAAGATGGAAACCCAGATAAGACGTGAAGAATTTCACGTCTTTATGAAACTACAGCCTTTCTCTTTTCTTCAATTTGAAGATATACTTTACATTTTCAGGGTATCGTCCGAACTAAGGAAGACAAAACGGAAGCCAACTTGAAGACAAAAGCTGGTTTGGAAGAACTCGAAGACGACGAAGAAAATAAGGATTGGTGGACCAAATATTTTGCGTCTGTTGAAGCCCTTATTGAAGTAAGGCTCTCTAAGAAAATATAGCATGAGTAAATAATCTAAACGGAAAAGATAATAAGAAATCATATTTTGATGTAAAACATATAGCTTTACTAACTATTATTAAGTTATGGGGGGTTACTCTTGTCCACTTCTTGAGATGGATGAAGGTTTCGAAGAATAACTGTGAGACCACCCCCAATCCCCAACTCCGTTCCTACCAAATGTACCATAGCGACGATGAAGTCAACGGGGTGTTTCTATTCTGCAATTTAAGTGACATTAAGTATGAATTGGTTGTTTTATCTACAGGTTCAACAAATATGCACAACATTTTAATACATTTTTTTTTTTTTTTTTTTTATATAAAAATGGTTTTCAATTCTTTA
>JAQIUY010000081.1:0-10958 GCA_034697085.1 Lithobius crassipesoides
GAATCGTTATGGTTGGGATCAATCAGTAGTTCGTACACCTCGTGAGTATCTCTTTCTTGGTTTCAACACAATACTTTGTTTGGCAACGAATTATTACAACCTGTATTAAAACAATGTCCTACCATTAGCAATCACAACTGTTGCGAAATAGCGAAGTACTTAGTTTTAGCACCAGATGGAGCAACTAGACCAAATCCAACTAGCTCTTTCTGTTGGCTTACAAGCAGACAAAGTTCTTTGTTTACAAAGGTGGTTTGAAAAAAGGACATGGTCTTTAGTTGTATTTTCAAAACCTCATATTGTAATTGTACCGGAAAGCTACTGGAACACAGAATAAACTAGTCAGTTGTACGAATAACTCTAGGATATAGTGTAGAAAAGAAAATACTATTTTTCTTAAATTAAAATTGTGAAAAAATACAGTGCGCATTTTTCTGTGGTAATATCATAGACCGCATCATCAGTCATCACTATTATTATGCTCTAACGCAGCTCCTTTTTACGTTCATGAATCTCTTTCCATATTACGTCACTTCTACCAAAATATTAATCACGATACCTTCTACAACAAGGTAATTGCTAACATTTCCTTTGTAGGCCTACCTAATACATAATTTTTATTAGACTCACTCCATCTCCGACAATGTTACGTTTAATTAAAATAAATATGTCGGTTAAGATCTTTTATGCCATCCCCATCCCCCCACCCTGAGACCAGCATAGAATAACAACACATGCATACGTATCATGAGTTTGATGTTCCTTGAGATTTGCTGAAGAGCCTTGCATTTCAATAGCTAATTGTTCCTACAGTGGCATCCAATTAGATTTCATACATTTCTTTACAGAGCGCATACTTTATTGACATAAAGTTACAGATGCACTAAGGAAAACTAAGAAATTAGGAAAAAAAAAAACGTTTTCATTCGATAATCACATACAGGGTGTCCATGAAGTATTCATACAGTTTTAAAAAACGAGTTAAAAAATTATTCAACCAATGAATCAAAGCGTTAAACCATTAGAAAGAATGTTGATGTTGATGTTGATGTTGATGTTGGCTACCCCTTGCTACCGGGGTATCCCGCTCATCGATCAGTCACGACGAGCGGAAAATAGCCCAAAACCATTCAATCACTCCCCCTCCTTTCCCACCACCCCGCCAGCAATCTTTTCGTCCCCTGTATTACACCTAACCCAGCTTTATCCCTCTCCACCTCCAATCCCATCATCCACGTCATGGCCTCCTCCCCTTCCCTACTCCCGATCCCCACCTCCTCCCTCAAATCCACCAGCCCCTCACACTCTAATAGAATATGTCGTAAAGCTTCCGGCTCCTTCCCACAAATACTACATGTATCATCCTCCTCCTCTATTTTCCCCGTTAATTCCCTAGTTTCCAATGCCCCGGCCCTAGCCCTGAACAACATCTCACTCAGCCAGTCTCCCTCATGGTATTGTTCCCACCCAATTTGTCTTTTCCCTTCCCTATACAGTGTAGTCGAACTTTTCTTTTCCATTGCTTTTCTCCATGCGTTTGCCTCAACTTCCCTAATGTTCTGCTTGACACGCCTGTTCCAATTTTGTACATCTAAAACTGAACCCCCCTCCCCCCCTTTAACAAATTTTGACATCAACTCTCGCGTTCTCCTAACCCAAGCTGTCTCCCTCCCGACCCAAGCCTGCATGTAATTCCACACTATCTTTGCCACCCTTGCTCCGTCCATGAATTTCAAACGCCCAAAATACATACTTTTGCTTTTCGCTTCCCTTGCTTCGAAACTGGACCACCCCATGTCTCCCTGTACTGCTTCCCGAGCCGTAAACCTATTCGCCCCGAGTCCCCATCTGCCCATTTCATCTTGTATCTTCTCCAGCTGCTTCATCACTTCCCACCCCAACACCAAAACCCCGTTCGCAAATGTGGCCCCCGGTACTGCCACAGCTTTCCACAAAATCCTCGCTATTTCATACTTATTATATCCCCACAACGCGGTATGTTTTATTATACCCTTTACTCTACATGTTTTCGCCACAATCTTGTCTTTCATTCCCTCCAAGTAATCATCCTTTTCTGTCAACTTAATTCCCAAGTATTCGTACTCTTCTACCCTACTGATATCCACTTCCCCTATTGATAGCTCCAACACGATTGCTAAGTCTTGCCGACAGAGACCATTAAATGCCATGTATTGCTGTTCTAACTGGTAAGCTAGTGTGCTAACCTGGCAATTTCTCGAACAAATCTAGCGCTGTATGGTTTAGGATCTTAACTGGCCAAACGATTGTCAGAAGAACATTACGTGACGATAGCGCTGGTGAAAAGACTTTGAGCGAGTTGCCATTCTGTTTGTTGTTGCAAATTTTTTCTTAAGAAATCAAGTAATGCCATCTAGGAGCTCGTTTTGCCTGGACATGTTAATTTCAAGTCCTGTGATTTCGATCACTGCGAAAAAAAAAAAAAACCACAAACGTCGACGCTGAAAGTCATGCTTCTATAGATGATCAATATCAAGTGAAAGCGGTTCATTTCTGAATTGCTGGAGTAAGAATAAATGAGCTAGTGATATGAAAAGACGGAAAACTGAAGAGTGCTCCCAATGCTGCTGGTCATTGGTCAAGATTACGTTTAATGATTAAGACAGACGACTCTAGCAACGAGACCTAGGAGAGTCTAGCCAGTCTCTGGAGCCCGCTGGAGTTACTCCTGCTGCATTGAAGACTTAGCGTTGAGGAGAAGCCGCAGCGCAAGTCACAGGCCAAAAGTCGGTACAAGAGTTTCTGCAACATCTGCAAGAAGAAGGGTCACGGCAAGAGAACCTGTTGGAGCAAGAAAACGAAAAAAGAAAAGTCCAACGTCCAATGAAAGCAACTCATGCGACCCACTGGGACGAATGATTCGCCCAGACCCAGGATTATTAATGGGTAAGGATTAGGACAAGCTTCTCCAGGTGCTTTTGGGAGCGATAGCTGAGAAACGGAGAGGCCCGGAGTTTGTTTGGAGATGTTTGGTCCTTGCTAGAGTCGAAATGAACATACAAGTTTTACTATTAAACATGCATTTATTAATTACAATTACTAGCTTAAAATTCGAAAGTGTGTATTTCATTAGGCTTAATCGTTTGGTTACACAAAACACAATTCTTGAAGTTGACAGAAAGTTCGCATATGAGCAACACGTTCAATTTAAATTCAAACGCTGGAACCCCAAGCTTCGAGAAAGGACGCCAGTACTTATCTTAGCTTCGTGAGAACATGCGACGACGAGGAATGAACCTCCCGTTCAGCAGAGTCCACTCGTTGAGGGGCGAGGTTCAGTGACGATGGACGGATTACTCGACGAAAGCAGGCTTATGAGCTGGAGCACGGGACAAATGAAGAATTCAGCATTGAGGTTGAACTGGATGCGGGTTATCCACAGGCTACGACTGGGAGAACCCGAAGCAACCGTCGAACGAAATCAATTCCAAATGAAAATGCTGTAGAGCGGGACCGAGCCAGCAGCCCGTAACAGCGACACGCCGCAACACCTCTCAAGAGCTGCCCTCGACGATTCTCTCCACACGGCCAAGACATCACTCTATACCAGGCACATGCAAATGACGAATTTGCATGAACCGAATCGTTGGCGTTAAAAGGCTAATGCACATAATTAAAATAATTAACCTAATAACTATTAAAAACAAACAATAAATTCAATTAATCTTAAATCCAATTAAGGCATGGGAATGGGAAAATGAATTTAGATCACATATTAATTTAAATACGTCAAGGTCCTAATTTTTGTAATGGACCATGGCACTCAGCTCAAGTGTGTTCGCCATTCTTGGTTCAGAAGGAAGTTTCTACATTTACCTGAGCTGTAGTGGGAAAACCTGATAACTAGACGATCAATTGTGCTGCGTCGGATTCAATGACGCCACACCGAGCAGACCTGAGTCCTTTGAGCCTCTGATGGGGCTCCACGTTCTTCTGGCGAACGACGCAAGAAGTCCTGTGAAACAATAATGCCGTATAATAGAACTTAACTGTAATCAGATCTGTATTTGCCGATCTTCTAAAAAGCTGATCAGAAATCTTTGGATGATTGCGATAAGAGGGATGATTTTTTTATCCGACTGTCAATAAATTAGATTTGTGTACAGACTATTGATTTTACAGACAGGTATCAACACCAGGAGTTTCATTTAGACACAAGGGTACAGTATACTACAATCATCATTTTCTGTTTCGGACAAGTTGCACCCATTATCAAGCATTTGAAAGGTTTTCATGCTGTGCCTTGATTGTTTGTCTGCGGCTTTAAACTATTAATATGCTTGAATGTTTTTACAAGCCTATCTGTATGTGAATGAACAACTACTTTATCACATTATTTTTAACACTCAGACTGAAGCCTTTATTTCTAAATCTCTTATATAAAACAAGTAGATTAATACAAACTAAACATAATTCATAACTGGCAATTCAAATGGCTTTTTTTTGGTAGTTTAGCAAAAGTTTACAGAAACAGTTTTTTAAGTAATGCCACTCTATAACAGAAACATTTCGTTGAAGTAACCAGTCGTTCTACACTCAAAAAACAGTTTCAATTTGTCAGACCTATCGGCACATTGAGTTACTTTTGTGTTTTTAACGTAGAGTGAAACGGGTCCCTTCAGGAATCTGCATTTGAGGGCTGCAGAGACTTCCTCAGCCAGTCGGTCGGTGATATTTTTATTGCCGCAGATGCCGAGAAGACGTAGATTTGGGCAGCAGTTGACCAGCCACAGGCAGCTCTCCTCCACCAAACTCGAGTCACGGTACGTGTGAAAGTAACTCTCTTCCAACAGGCCTTGGACTGCGACCCTTTGAATTCCAGTGCCGACTGCCATCGTACCACTAACATCCAGCACTTTCGAAGACGGTAGCAGAGCTAGCATCGCAACTCCCGCATCTGAAACTTGAGTTCCGCTTATGTCCAGTTCTTGAAGTCTCCCACAATTAGCGGCTAACATTGGAATCGTCAGGAAATTATCGTCGACACCCACAGAGTTCAGCAAGGAGAGAACTTCTAAATTAGCAAGCATCTCCTCAACTTCGTACCATACTTCCTTTTCCATTTCATATTGAACTAAATATAAAATCTTCAGCGTACCTTTGTAGAACACTAAGACTGGAATTAGCGTATAGAGCTGTAGACCATTGCCATCGTGAAGGCACAGTTCTTCAATAAACGGACACCTATCAACTAAAACATCAGCAACTGCTGCGATGTTCGCAAGTTGACAGTTAAATATGTAAAAACCCTTCAAATTCTGGCTTAAAACATCTAAACATTTTTCGGTAATGTCCCCATTAGATGAAATAACCAGGTGTTCTAGTGAACCACACTGTTGCAAAAAGTGAGATAGCGCTGAATCTTCCAAAGTGTATGAATCCCCTATATACACTTTCTTCAATTTTTTACATCCTCTAGCTACATTTACTAATGCGCAATCAGCGAGTGAATTCAGTCTCGGATAACCATACAAGCCCAACCTGATTTCTTCAAGATTCGGGCAATTATGACTAATGCTGTCAAACACTTTGTTTATTAGCCGATATCCAGGGTAATCCATGCCGGGCACTAGTTTTGTCAAACTTACCCCACAGCGAAATAGAAGTAAAGTTATAATTTTGTCAGTGAGAGGAGTATTTTTCAGGCACTCTGCTTTTAATACTCAGACATCCAGTTCAGTGGGCCATCTCCACTTAACAGTTGTACCAATCTCTCTCCAGCGCCGGCAAACCAGCTCTGTCTGAAGACGTTCCCTAACGTTTAAAAAGCCAAATATTTTGTCCATAATTTCATCAGGCAAGTCAAGGACGGTGGCGTCCCTACAGTAAGGTCGTGTTTCTTCATCGTTTAAAGTCGCTATTTCACGCTTGGATTTAGACATATTTGCTTTCACGATCATTCAGAAGTGTTCTTAGCTTAGCTTTATACTTTTAAAACGACACGGAGTAACCTGTACGTGGAACATTTCTCCAACTGGTTGACCTTACTTTCGTGCTTAGTGCTCAGTCAGAAGCCATCATTGACGTGTTGCAAATGCAATGCACGCGTTAATAAAAACGCACGTACTCATACATGATAAACTTGATTACTGTAACTGCTGCATTAAAGATCCTTACATTTTGCTGTTGATCGGTTGTTTAGCAAGTAGACGTAATAATACAGGAAGAGAGTGATAACGTCGAAACTTAAAGGGAGCTTGGCAACTAAGGTCATCAGCTTCAGAATATCCCAAAGCGCAATACTCTTTACAGTTCTCGTGGGCCAACAACATAAACATAAGTTAATTGTGACGGTCTACAAAAAGAATATAACTATTTCGTATGTTGACATTTTTCATTTGCTATAAAAGTAACTAAAAGAGTAAGCCGTTGTAGTGAGCTTACAGCCTAGAGACTAAATAGAACTACATCTACTAAACCTGCTCACCATTCGCAAGGCCGAAACGACCAAGTGGGTGCTGAAATAGCTCACTCTTCATCACCCACCCCCATCACGCAGCGGCCAAGTTACCAAAGTTTGTAAAACATTTTTTTCCTTACCATACAGCCAACAAACTCTTTGAAGCGGTAATAAACACCTTGGATATTTTTGGTAAGCATGCTGTTTATTTACAGGTGCTTGTGATTATATTGCAAAATGTATTTATCTAACAAAATAGTTAGGCGGGACCATAAACTTCGTACTAGGCCTAAGTGGTACCTACATCTTTGCCCATATTTCTCAGAAAAAAATAGACTGCTGAGAAAAAGTAAGTTTTCAAGTTTCACTTCTTGTGCGTCCCCCCCTCCCCCTCCCCCCAAAAAAAACAACTGTATTTCATGGCCCTGAGGACTCTCCTGACTGTCAAGACTTATATAACAATTTGTAGTTTCCCTCGGAAATGATGTATTGTAAAGGTAAGTTAACATTTTGTTACAATTATTGTTACCTGAAATTAGTGGTCTCTTTTTTCTGGTGTTGGAAGGGGGGCACATACCTCCTAGTCCGGGACTGACTGCTGATTCAATATAAATAGCAAACAGAAAAGACAGTGTGGGGCTCAACTTTGGCTGATAAATTGCCAATTTATTTATTCTAATCACGCACTTCTTACATTCTGACACTAGTGTTCCCATCAAGGTTAGCAAAGATGGTGACTTTTGTAAACCAATAAAAATCGGATTGATGGAAGTATTGATTATTATATTATTTATAGAAATTAGATTATGACAAGGACACGTTTAAAATTATTACTTCTGTTTTTATTTAACAATAAACTGAAAAAAAATATTTACCTAGGATGAACATTATAGTTGACAAAATCAGGAAACAAAGTTAACTGAAGTAAGAGTTAAAATAAGACAACATGGAATTTAAACAGTTTGTATTTTGTGAAAACACATAAATGATTACACATTCATAAAAGGCAATCATAGTACCATAAGGATTTGTTAAACCTGTTACAGTCAGGGACGAATGGAGGGACGGGGGGGGCTCTCGTGGGAAGGGAAGGAATCGGAAAAAAGCAAGCAAAAAAAAGCCAAAGGAAAAATTTGAACTTCTGTTAAATTTACGCTTAAATTGTTATAGGTTACCATACTGCTTGTAGTTTAGAGTACTTTAGGTTCGGTTAGGTTAGTTGTGGGTTAGGTGGATTAGGTTAAGGGTGGAGGTTTGTGAAGAGTGCGGCTTAGGTTAGGGAGGGGTTATTTTAAAAATAACCTAATAAATCTTGTAACTAAGATTAAGATCAAAATTATTACTATAACTATAGAAAGTGCTACAAAAACACGAATAAAAAATCATTTAGGTAAACAAGGCAGTGATTGTGGGAATGATTTAATTCCAGGAAAGTGGTCTTTCCCAAGTTTCTGGTTTCGCCCTTGGTGTGGAGGGAGTTGAATCATTTTTCAGCTTCAATTTTCGTAAGAGGTCAAGTCATAAGCCTCCAGCCTGGCTATGTTTTTTTTATGGAATTAGTTCCCAGTATAGAATTGACTCAAAGTCGTTCGTTTGAATCCTGGTTGCTTTTTATTATAATTTTCCTATTGAGCATTAGCAGTCTTGGCTACTACGATCCTACCCATTCCGAGGTCATTTCCGATATTTGGCTGTCTGTACGGGGTCGTGACAGACAAGGTTGCTAATAAATCTACAGCGTTGCTGATTGCCTTGTCACCCAGGGAATGGTAGTTTACATTATCAAAACATGCGAATATGACAGCTGGGTGACAGTCGACTTTGTCTTGTTGATCCACTTCCCTGAATTTACATCATAAATATGCAAACATCTGACATCATCCATCGCCAACATAACGTATCTTCGTATTATCTTGGTTGATCTTAAACTTGTTATTATGCTTGGGCCACTCGTAAACTTTTTGACAAGCCAGCTGTTAGCTGAAAAGTCGTATATCTGATAGCGGTCTCTCTTGTATGAGGGTAAAACGAACAATTTATCGTTGGAAGCAGAGACCATCGGAATGTCGATCATACTTGGCATTCGGGACACCAGTGTTGCTTTCTTGCTTACAGGGTCATAACGACTGAAGCTGGCGTCATCTTTAGAACATCCAAAAAATACAAAGATCCAGAAATTGTAAAGAGCTGCAGTGTAGAATGATTATTTGGTAAGTCAGAAAATATTTTACAGACATGTTGTTCTGGATTATAGCTTTGCAGTGTAATAGTACTTCTTCCCGTTATGCCAGTGACAACAAATATTGCCTGCTTCACTACCGCAACACCAGGAGACGATACAGGCTTTCTGAGCACGCCACATGCATTAGCAGTGTTAGTGTCAGGAAAGTATTGGATTACCGTTTTGGTGGGCCTGCTGCTCCCGAAAATATAAACAATAGCTCCAAACCTAGTCATTGACATTCCAATGTCTAGCTCAAATGGAAGTATTTTGGGGGCATTCCAATTGTCAAGCTTAACGTCATACATGCTGCATACGTGTTGTTTGTTTCTCGTCCCGAAGATTAGAAATTTGGGGTTATCTGGGACCTCAGAAGTTGAAGTGGATTCAATCTCTGATTGTAAATCACGTGAAGTAGATGCAGTTTCACCTGGTAATCTGTGTAAGACGGGTTTATTATCAGATGGTAATCCGCTTGACACAGATTCGTTCTCCAAAGACAGCCTTTGTGATGTTGAGTCAGTCTCTGATGTAAATCTTTGTACAATAGATTCAATCTCGGATTGTAAACCACGTGAAGTAGATGCTGTTGGATTATAAGATGGTAATCCACTTGACATAGATTCGTTCTTCAAGGACAGCCTTTGTGAGGTTGAGGCAGTCTCTGGTGGTAATCTTTGTACAGTGGCTTCATTCCCTTTTCGTAAGATGGATTCCCCTAACAGAAATGCATGGATGGAACGGTGCATTATAACACTTGGATGTTGGAGAATGTCTGTCAAATCTTCGGTAGCGAGGCTTTGCAGGTCTACCTTCATCAAGATTTGCAGCACTGTCTCGTCTCTCTCTTCTGTATCGTTGCCTTGTCCCATCCAACGAAAGAGGCTTTTGAATAGATTACCGAAAAAGGGTGAGTCCCATGACTCAAGCATCCCGACCATCTCCTTCAACTGGACTCCATTTTGTCGCAAAACATCTTCCTTCCCGAGTATTTCACCATAGTTTTCAACCAAATAAGTCTTAATTTTTGTGAGCTCTGCCTCGTCATGATAAAGTTTCACGATATTGTAAACTTCGAAGAAGCAACTGGGGTTTAGCCGTGCAACTAAGCTCTTGTAGCTCAATTCATACATGTCATTTAATTGCAAATCGTGCGATGCAAAAAGAATTTTCTTCAGTAGCTCAATGTTTCCAGTGGCTTCAAATTTGCCAGTATACATAAAATTAAGAATTACTACCATTACTTCGGCTTCAATTGTTGACTGTATTTCCAGGGCTCGCCATTAGCTTTTGTCGGATATAAGGACATGATTCCTGAAGGATTAATCTGTGTGCCTCTTTCGTTACATTCCCTTCATCACATATTAAAGAGACATCTGTTAAAATGCCTTTTTTCTTAAGGGAGTTCAAACGTTCGAGAAGTCGACATGCTGGTTCCCTTTGGTCCGTTTCCATTGCAAATCCCGGTTTTTGAAAGCTGAAAATAACGGGAAATGATTAATTATGAGCAATACTTTTAAAACTAAAATATTAGGAGGTGACCTCATTCAGAGCATTTTCAAACATTTGAGAAGCTATCAAGGTCGGACTGGCTGGTATAGGTCCTTCTTTGGATGTTAAAACTTTAATTTTAATAGCTGGATAAAATTACCGCTGCGAATAAAAATACTAAAAGTCCATGCAGACCTGGAAAATAAGTGTTTCTTAATTTTGTGGTAAGTCTAAAAAATCAATTCCACAGAAGCTCTTGAGGCTCCTACAGCAGATGTGGAGTTTTTCTTCCGATTTTGAAACCTAGAATTAATTTTTGAGTGGAGATATAGTGGAGATATAATTCCTCAGAGGGAGGGGCAAATTGATATAATTGGGTGACGTTTTGTTCATTTCTGATAACACTAGTGGCGTAACTAGCACAACACGCGCCAATTTTGCAAGATTAACTTTAACGCCCCTAGGCACAGTAATTTTCCAATGATTTCAAATAAAATGGGACTGTGTGGTGATGGTGGGGAGGGGGTTTCGGGAAAACCGCAGCATTTTTAATTACAAGGTTCGTAACCTCCTTCACCTCCGGGACGAATTTTTGACCATTGATGGACCAGGTCAAGATGCAGACCGCACCGTGGCCCTACTTACTCTAGTCTTCCATAAGTTAGACATACCATTGGCACTACATAAAACCCAAGGACCAATCGTGTTTTCTTAGAGATTACCCTGGACACCGAAGCCATGGAAGCACGTCTACCTGCGGACAAACTTGCACGGATTTCCTGCAGCGGAAGACTTGCACCAAACGGC
>JAQIUY010000082.1:0-10955 GCA_034697085.1 Lithobius crassipesoides
GCATCAGAGCCGTGTCATTTGATATTAACTGAGTTTCATTGATTGGGTTACTTGTCACGGTCTCTTGTTTAATTTTTCCCACTGGTTAATTTTGTATTTGTATCAAGCCCGCAGAACATAAAAATGAAAAACTATAACTCGAAAAAAAGATCATTAATAAACTATTCAAGAGTAAAATTAAGACATTAAAACATTAATAATTAATCTTTGGCAATCAGTCGTGACCTGGACGTTTCAATACATTTCATGTTACATTACATGTTACATAAGAATAAAAACAAAACTATAACTCTAGAAAATCATTAAACAAAACTATTGAAGAGTAAAATTACGACATTAAAAACATTAAGAATTAAACTTTGGCGATCAGTCATCACCTGGACGTTACAACACTCCCCACTTTTATATGAAAGTACGTCCTCGTACTTTTAATCCGTGTAATGAATTAGAAAAAAAAATAAACAAATCCGTTTCTTTCCTTCGTGTTGCGAATGTTTTTTTTTTTTTTTAACTTAATCGCAAGTGTGGGCAAAGTTCAATGGGGTTGAGCTAGTGCCGGCTCATCACGGAAGCACAAGAGTAGCGTCTGCTCCTCCGTCAACAGCAATCTGACCCCTTCCTCATTCCAATGAGCGTTCTCTCCCGAGCGGGGCTCTCTGGTCATCCTACCCGAGTGGAGCGTCCTTGCGATTCCCCCTCTCCAATGTCAGTCTCAGACACCATTTGTTGTGTTTTTAATGTCACAAGCACTTTGACACCCCATGGCTTTTCAATGGTCTGTCTATAAGAGGCAGTAAGTAAATCTATTGTCTTACACTATTATGAAATGGAACACTACACACAAAGCACTCTGTATTTCAGCACGTTATTTGATTCACATAGTTCAAGAAATGTTTCATAATGTATATTGTTTGTTCGCACTAAATTTGTTTATTTGTGTGTATTTCGCAGAAAAAAAATAATGTTTCTTTCGCAGAATGAACAACATAACATTTCTGACAATGGCCTTTCACCTTGTGAAGGCTCGTAAAGGCGGTTTTATTGTGACCGTTTCTCCTTTACGTTTGTCAAAACAACTTGTTTCCTTACTCGATGTGTAGAACAAGATTTGTGTATAGCACTGTTGTGTGTTCGAGCAATGAAAGCAACTTTCCGTTTTTTATGTTCTTTAGTGTTTTCTGTGCAGCTCATTGTTACGTGTTCATTGTTATGTTCATTTGAGTTTATTTAACTTGCACATTTGAATGTTGTTGTATGAGTTTTTCCGACGTTGATCCCTCCTTCAGCTCACGGCTTGGAGTCCATTAGCTAATCTCGACGAACTTCTGGAAACACTGGTGAAGTTTCTTTGACTGCTTTGGGACCGCAATCTTTTTCAACATTGGTTGCGTTCCAAGAGCGTTGTAGTAGAGCAGAATGCAGCAGTCACTTTCTGCTCTGTAGGTTGCGGTCGTAAGTGGAACAGGCAAAATCTTCAAATCCGTTGTCGCCAGGCCGTCTAGTGGAATTTAATTCGGTCGGAGCGTTCACCAGCAGTCTTCTCCATTCAATCTCTCGTTCCACCTCTCGTGTCCATTTCGCACTTTTCGCCTGGAATTCCCGAGATCCTGTTGGACCATGGCTAAGCTGAACTCTTCTCATCATCTTCTCGTGAGTTCATTTGATTACAATCTAATTCTAAGCTGAAACTGATTTGCATAATGCCTAAGGATACAGCGTGATCTGAAAAAAAATCCTAACATCCTATCTAAGGGACTCTGTGATTCTTTCTTTCATGGTTTCCTGTTTTTTACTATTCTTCATTTGTTTATCGCCATTTCAGGTTTATTTCTGATTTAGGTTTCGGAATTCTGTTTATTTATTATCCTTCTGTAATTCATTTTATCCACAATCGTCAATTTCTTAATCATCTGTACTTATTTAAGTTTTTTTTTTATATTTTTAACCACATTAATTCCTTCTAATTCTTCTTTTTAGTTAAACCTTTCTTGGTTAATTTCAGATTTTTCACTTCATTTAGATTTAATCCTTTCCCATCCGTTAATTTAATTTTCTCTTTCATTATTTCTTTTGTCCTTCATTTACGTATTTTTTTTATTTATTTTTTTATTTATTCTTATTTATATATTGCTTTATTACTTCTTATAATTCTCCGATTGGTTCCACAAAACCTACGGGTGCACTCAACGCAGCCATTTCGGCTCTATCAATTTGATCCCGCGCATTTTGCTGTCTGAGTCTTCTTTGTTGTCTCCATAGCAACAACGCAGGAAGGAGTGGAGCGCCACGACGCACGTAACAAGCCAGGCAAGAAAACACCAAAATGAGTAATCCTCCACTCACTCCAATCCATAACCATGGAATTTGTAAATTCGTGTTTAAACCTGCTCGATTACGCCAAACATCAGCTTGGTCTAAATCTGTCTTGATTGTACGTAGTAACGCGCCGTCTCCCTCCAATAACGCTATTTTAGATCTAAAAGATTTATCATCCCCATCTGAATTTATTTGATGCGAAATTTTGTGTAGCAATGCTTTTTCTACTGGACCAACAAGTCTTTCCATGGATGGAATTAACAGTCGTCGATCAGCTGAGGGCGCTTCAAAGCTTCCCCGAATGGAAGGCATTAATTTAAATTCGTCGCCCACCACTGTGCAATCCGTTGGTATTGTAAATTTTCTTACTCCTTGTTTTAATTCAATTCTTTCTACTCTCGACGTTTCCTGAGTTGCATTCTTGCACAATAGTCGCGCCTTCTTTGTGGTCAAAAGACTATAGACCCACGTATTGTCTTGAACACGATAAAACTCTGGAGGAGGATTGTGTTTTATTCTTCGTTCGCACAACTTTTTGGCCTTTGCACTGTCTGCATTAAACAATGCTGATTCGCATGACACGGAGGGTATCTTCCATACGGCTCCTCGTATTTTGCAAACTGGGTTCTCCTTCAGACATGTCGTCATCTCTTCTGTACTTGATAGGACGTATTGTTGTGATTCAGGTTGAATTCCAATAAATTGAAACTTGTGAACGTAGCACATCGTTAGCCGTGTGTCGCGATCAACGATTGGAAACGTTAAAATTCGGTGAAAACGAAATTGTCCTTCCGAAGACTTCAAAGGAATCCGTGCGAAAAGACGTAGGCGTTCTCCCGGTAGAGCAACAGTTATCACATCAACAAACTCATAATACTTATGAATATCAGCTATGTTGTGTCCAAACAAAAGACTTAACTCGCTAGGCAAAAGACTCGAAATCTCCACTAAAGCCTTTTGTAAAGCTGATGGCGTTAAGAAGTATGTGCTGAGCCTGCGAAGGGCTAAAACATTTACGGCACCTTCTAATTCAATTATTTCGTCGTGGAGTTCCAGGGCTGCAGTCCCTAGAAGACGAAGTGTTGTGCTTAACCATTGTACGTATTCGAAAACGCGCAATCGTGAATCAATGACACTAAAAGTTTTCGACCATTCGGCTAACAGTTCCGCATTTTCTTTCACTTGTATTCTTATGTGATCCGTCACAGTGAGTAATTCTTTTAATACATGTTGATGCATTTTCTCAGAGTTTTGTAATTCATTTACTTTTTTGTTTATTGAACGAATGTCGCTTTGGTCAGCTGTTCCGAACAGAAAACGTAATACTTTGCCTCCTATGTTCAACAATCCTCTTCTTTGCCGCTTTTCCATTTTCGTATTATTCTTTCCAGAAGTTGTCTTCGCCCCCATTTTAATCCTTGTTGCAGCTAATGGCGAAGTTGTTCTGTTTGTGGCTGTCAGGTCCTGTTCCGTTCTAAGTTTTGGTCTCTTCGTCGTCTTTAAGGTTGGCCTCTTCCTCGTTTTGGCTTTGTCTTGTCTTTTCTCTGACTCTCTTTCGGGCGGAATCAGCGCTGTTGCCATCATCACTTCTTTTAGTTTAATTTCAGCATTATTAATTACATCCGTCAGATATCCCAGCTCTACTTCTTCTATGAAATCGATTAAAGTTGTTTGATTTAAGCTTCTCTTTGTTTGTTTTAGCTTCGATTCTACTCTTCCAAGAGATCTTTTCACCTCTGTAATTCCATCAACCAGGTGATTCATAGATGATCGTATGACAATGTGCCACTCTCCGCCTTCAAGGTGTGCGTTTACAGTAGGCACAAAGATTACACCTGCTGTTAAATCCTGTTCGCTCACTTCTAACCTCCCTGACCCGGTCGCTACCTCTTCCAATTTCAGTGTCTCGCCTAACGCGGCCATGCAAAGGGCGCACCATGCATTGAGTTGCAAAGCCATTGTCTCTCGAGATTTGAGTGTCCAATTTTTAGCCAGCTTAATATCAACGACAGCATACAGCTCTCAGCTTGCAGCTGATGTCTGCAATGAACAAAAAAAAATAACTCATTTAGGGCTGTTAAATATTCCCTTTACTTAATTTGTTTATGTTTTATTATTTTAATTCAAGACTGTCCGTTAGATTTCTAATGAACTTAACAATTATCTGTAAATAACTCGAATGTGCTACGGGTCTCCGGATACCCATAACCCAAACCAGTTAGAATTCCTTCAACGCCATGTCCCTGTTTAAAGTTGCCTTTCCATTTGCTTAACACATTCATTCAATTTCACATCCATTCATAAGGGACAAAACGTGAAGTCACGAAAAATGCATTGTTATCAGCTAATTTTACTAATTTTCACATTGTTATCAAATTCACTAGTAATTTCTTTATGAGGTTAAATCGCTCTTTTTAACACCCAAGGGTACTCAGGTACCGGTCCAGAGCTCCTTAAACCATAGTGATTTTGTTCTGCTGTGGCGGTCTCATTGGGAGTTGGCGCTCCCTCTGTCGGCTCAGTTCCCACGCGTGGCTCACAAATCTGAGTGTTTTCGTTCGTATCTTCTTCTTCGACTTGATCTTCTTTGACTTCTTCATTTTGTCCTTCAGGGATTAATTCGTCTAATGTTTCTTCCCGTGTTTCTTCAGTTCCGTCCTCGGATTCTGATTCTGTGTTTTCTTCTACGTTAAATGGGTCCTCGTGTGCCTTTTTCAAACGATTTATATGTACAGTTTGAGTTTTGTTTGTCGACAGATTTTCTATAGTCACTGTTACTGGTGATATGAAGGCAATTATTCTCCAAGGTCCAGAGTATTTCTTCCGAAATTTTCGGTATTCTTCTGGCTTGGTCTTCATCTCCAGCAGATACACTTTGTCTCCTACTTCTAATTTGGTTTCTGCAGCCTTTTTGTCGTAGTTTGATTTGTAACGTTCAGATGCTTCCTTTGACTTTTCCATTGCCAACTGGCGCGCAAATTCAATTCTGTTTTTCACTTCCTTGTCATACGTTGGGTTCTCATCGTAGTCCTTTCTTCGTGGTCTCACGTCTGCATGAAAGGGTTCATTTCGTGTTCGTCCAAAGAATAGGTCGTACGGGGCAAATGATGTGGAGTGATGTATTGTTGCGTTGTAGGCTGCTGTAACATATGGCAGATAATCTTCCCACATCGACGTTTGCTCATCAGCAAAGTGTGATAGCATCTGCAAAAGTGACGAATTGAATCGTTCTGATTTCCCATTGCTAGATGGAGCATAAGGCAATGTTTGTATTTTCTTAATCTTTAATAGCTTGCAAATTTCCTTCATTACTGATGACGTAAATTCCTTTCCTCCATCGCTGTATAGCACCTTTGGTGTCCCATGAGGCAAAAGGATTTTCTCTACAATTGCCTTTGCTGTCGTCGGGGCCGTTTTGTCAGGCAAAGCCGCTGTCCATCCATATCTCGTCGCGTGGTCAATCGCCACCAAGCAGTATTTGTTTCCGTTTTCTGTTATTGGCAAATTTGTTAGTAGGTCTACAGCCAAAAATTCCATGGGTTCTGAAATTTGTCGAAATTCCACCATTGGTGCCCTCTTTTTGTTCTTCGGCTTTTTGTGTTGTGCGCACGATGAGCAAGCTTGCACGTATTCCTTTACTAGTTGACCGAATCCTGGCCACCAAAATTGTTTTGCGATGCGTTCCGCTGTTTTCTTTCTTCCTTGATGTGCCGAAAATGCATTGTTGTGGTATATGTGCAAGATCTCTTTTATCATGACGTCCGGGGCTACTAGCACATCCCAGCTTTCAGTTAGGTTTCCTAGTTTTCTGCCAGGCCGCGAATAAAACAAAAGGCCTTCATCATCTAGAAATAAAGTTTCCATTGGTACTGGCGATTTTCCCGTAAATTTTGTCTTCTCTTTTGATTCAAGGTGTTTTATTATTTCACTGTATTTTGGATCTCTTCTCTGAGCTTCTCTTATTTCTCCTCTACTCCAGATTGGGTCGCCATTCATTTCCTTTCCTTCATCGTTGGTTAACTTCACAGCAGCTCTTGACAATCCGTCTGCATTCGAATTTGACTTACCTGGTTTGTGAACTATGTGTAGATTGAATTCTTGTATTTTAATGGCCCACCGTGCGAGTCGACCTGAAGGATTTTTCAATGATGTTAGCCATGTTAAACTTGCATGGTCTGTGTAAACAATACAACGTCTTCCCCAGACATATGGACGAAACTGTTCTAGAGCGTACACTAGAGCAAGCAATTCTAGTTCAGTTGTTGTGTACTTCTGTTCCTGTGGAGATGTTTGTCGTGAAGCGTAACAAACTGGATGCTCTTTTCCATCTTCTAACTGTGCTAACACACATCCTAGACCCAGCTGTGAAGCATCCGTTTGTATAATCCAGTCTTGTTCCAAATTTGGCGGACGTAAAACTGGAGCTGTGCTTAACTTCTCCTTGAGGGTTTGAAATGCAGTCTCAGCTTCTGTTGTCCACTCGAATTTGGCATCTTTTTTGGTTAGTGCGTGTAAAGGTCTTGCTATTTGAGCAAAGTTCTTTATTAGTCGCCTATAATAGGATCCTATTCCGACGAATCCCTTCACTTCTTTAATAGTTGTTGGTCTGGGATATTTTCTGACTGCTTCTACTTTTTTCGGATTGGGCCTGCTTCCCTGGGCATCGATCACATACCCTAAAAACAATACTTCCTTCTTCAAAAATTCACACTTTGCTGGACTAAGCTTGAATCCTCCTTCCTTCAATCTTTCAAACACGAGTCTTAGAGTTTCCATATGTTCTTTTAATGTTCGTGAATAAATTATCAAATCATCCATATACAATGTTGCTCCTTGTATTCCTGTCAGGAGAGTTGACATCACTCTAGAAAAGCAGTAGGAAGCATTCATGATTCCTTGAGGCATTTTAAGAAATTCATATCGACCAGCATGTGTTGAAAAAGCCGTTTTTTGAATGGAATTTTCGTGCATTGATATTGTGTAGTATCCATCTTGTAAGTCAAGTTTGGAAAAATATTTGGCACCATATGTACTGTCCAAAATTTCTGAAATTCTTGGAATTGGGAAATATTCCGGAGTTGTAATGCGATTTAGGCGACGAAAGTCGTTTACTAGACGATATTTTCCTGCTTCTTTCTTCGGTAACAATAGACATGGAGATGACCAGACGCTGCGAGAAGGTCGAATGACTCCTTTCTTTAGTAGCTCTTGTATTTTTGCATCCAAAATTGGTCGCATGGCATATGGAATTCTGTAAGCTGGTTGAAAAATGGGTCTTTCATCTCCTGTATGAATTTCATGTTTGACGTCCCCCGTGTAAGTTCCTACCTCTTCATCTGATAATGCAAACACTTCTCTGTAATCGCAAATTAACTTTTGCATTTCTTCTCTGTCCTGCGGTTGCAACTGATGAAACGGAAAATTCTGTGTTAGAATATTCTTGTCGGCTTGTGAGCACTTCTTTGCAGTAACCTTCTTCGTCTCATTTTCTGATTGTAATTTGACATGGTTTTTCTGGATTACATCCTCATTAATTTCTCCAAAGTGAACTATGTTCGCCTCATCAATTGTGTCATAAATTCCTATTTTCGTGTTTTTTGCCAACGTGACATCAAAAGGGTTCTTGTTTGTTATCTGAACATTTATTCCCGACTTCCACTTGACACTAACGACACCCGTTTCCATCTCAACTTTATCATCTGTGTGGATCAACTCTAATGGTTCCACTAGGCCTACATTTCCCTTCTTTATGCCTCTAATTAATTTACACCTGCAAACTATCCTTGAACCGGCAGGAAGGCAAACTTCTTCTGCTAATTTTACAGGCACATTTTCGTGACAATTTGTTGCTTTTACTTTTGATAGCTTTTGTTCAGCCTTTGTTGAAACTTTCCTCATTGGCATTGCATTCTTTTCTCCTGCTGCTGCCGGCCATTCTACACAACCTGGGTTCAGATACAAAGGAATTTTGGTTCTTTTTATTTCTTCATCTACCAATTCCGCCACCATCACTGTTTTAGTTTCTGCTGAAATTGTCATGTTAAAACCGAAAAAACAGTCCTTCCCTAGGAGTAATGGAACATTCCCCGTTGCTATCTTATCACACACGAAACAATTGATAGTTTTTGTTACGTTTCCAATTTTTAAAGGGATTTCGTATGCAGCATCTAATTGTAGCGTATCGCCTGTAATGCCTGTTGTGTATGGCCACACTCCGATATATGGCCTGGGAGTTTCGTGGTTCTCCAGATAACTATTGAAAAAGTCACGCTCAATAAGAGTCAAATCAGAACCGGTGTCTAGATGTCCCGTAATCTGCACGTCTTCTATACTTACTCCAATGTAAGGGTGACCCATCTCAGAATAAGCTGTTTTGTTCCTTGTCGTTACTGTTGAAAATGGTGATTTCATTTCGTCGATATATTTCGTGCTTTCAATTTGTCTTCCCATTTTGCGCATTCTTTCATTTTCTTCTATAAGCTTTATCATCACTTGTAATGTTTTTGCTTCATTTCGGCGATTTATCAAGGCGTCCAAGGCATTTCCCTTTTCCACCTGGTTCGGTTTTGTTTCTTCAGGTGGAGGGGCATCTAGTTTTTTTGATCTGACGATTTCGCGCTGTTTTCGTGTTGGTTCTGGTTTTGAACATTACCATTGTTAAACGGAGGACCATTATTCCGTCCCTTAGGGCCAGAATTTACAAAAGATCGGTCCCTGAACCAACACGCCAACTCGTGGTGTCCGAAACGATCACAAATTGCACAAGGTTGATTGTTTCTTGGTCTCGCTGACTGTCCTACCCGTCTACAATCTCTCTGGAAGTGTCCTCGTAAACCGCAATTGTAGCATTCTACATTGTTGTACGCGAATCCACTGTTTTGTCCATTACCGTTGTTTCGGTTCTTGTTTCTATAGCACTGTTCAGTATTGTGATTCGTCTTGCCGCAAATCTGACATGCATTTTGATTATTCTGCTGTGATGCGTCGTTTCGCTGTGTTGTATTGTTGCTTGTGTTTTGCTGAAATTCTCTTCTGTTCTGAAACCTATTTCTATAGTTTCCAGTATTTTGTTTTGGTCTTGCGCCTTGTTGTTTTTCGTTGTGCTCAATTTTGTCATTCATCAACTTGATTTCTGCCTTTAGGCTTTCTTGTATCTGTCGTAGTTGTACTTGGATTGATTCTGGTTCATTCTCGGCTGCAAGTTTTACGTTCGTTGGAGCTTTTGTGCTTGTTGCGTCCAATTTCGTGGTGGGTCCATCCATCGCAAGACATAGCTTCTCATTTTGTTCAGCTAGCAACGCAAAATTTTTTGCTTCTTCCATCGTTTTTGGATTCTTGCTCAACACTTCTGCTCGGTATTTTTCAGACAAGCCCAAAATGAATTGGGTTACACATTGAGACAGGGTCATATCCTTTCTTGCTTCATTAATTATCGCTGCGTTTGGTACTGCAGCATCCACCAAAGTCACCGTTTCAAGACACAATTCTTCTATCTTCGTAGCGTAAGCCTGTACATCTTGTCCATCAGCTTGCTTGTAGTTCCTATATCTTTGAATCTTCAGAGTCATTGGTTCCACTACAAATCGTTTGATTAACGCTGCCTTTAAGTCTTCAAACTTCATTAATTGTTTTACTGTTTCATCCTTCCATAGGAATTCGGCTGCCGACCCAGTAGCTTTAATTTTCATAACCCCTACTATTTGGTCGTTTGACCAATTACCCATTATTTGAATTTGTTTGATGACATCCAACCAATGACGTACGTCCCCCTTTCCATCAAAATTAGGCACCAAACCAGCTAATGCACCCGTGTTTTGTTGAACCGGTCGTAGTTGAGCCAACAGATCGTCAAATTGCTGTTGCGTGAAAGAAGTCGCCATTTTGCTTATTAAAGGTTATATGCAAAAAAAAAAAATGCTTGCGTGCTTATTTCTTTGCTTATTTATGTCTAGTCAATTATTTACTTATCTCATACTTATTTCCTTTCTTTCTTGTTTCCAATTTGATTATTTATTTGGTTCTTTGTTTACTTATTTGTTTATTTATTCTTCCCAGTTTATTTAATTGCTTGATTATTTATTTCATCCTAGCTAAACAATTCCTACCACACTCTAGTATTAGTCGTAGTTAATTCTCTTTCCGTGTCTCTCTCTCCTTTAATAAATGTTGTTGTCAACCACAAACATCAGCAAATTAAATTTTAATACAAAATTCAAAAGAGAAAATTAATTACACGAAAAATTTTCAGCAATCCCACTTCTGACACCAGTTGTGACGGGCTGTCTGTTCTCACTTTTTATTTTTGTTTATTTTCTTCCGCTGTATTTGTCAGGATTGCCTGGGTTCTTTATTTGTACATTCAGCCGTCACTCTTTAAGAATTTTACGTTCGTTTATCGGAAAGAGAATTTCACACTTGCATAAAAAGACCCCAGTCTTTTATTTAAACAAAGACATCTTCAAACAACAATTACAAAAAAAAAGAAATTGATTAGACAACGTTCTGGATTAAAATTTGTTGAGTTGTTCGTAACTATTTCAGCTTCCGACAGAAAATTTAATTTGGTCTAATGAGGGGTCACATCAAGAATCTACGACTTTTTCCCTACAAATTCCTCAACAGCTAGTAAGACTCACTTT